>CAUYRB010068731.1:0-14773 GCA_963574695.1 Propithecus perrieri
CTAATTTTTTCTACATATATTTTTAACTGTCCAATTAATTTCTTTCTATTTTTGGTAGAGACGGGGTCTCACTCTTGCTCAGGCTGGTCTCGAACTCCTGAGCTCAGAACGATCCGCCCGCCTCGGCCTCCCAGAGTGCTAGGATTACAGGCGTGAGCCACCATGCCTGGCCTGCCCTATCTTTCTGCTTCCCTTTAAACAAACTTGTCTGTACATGGTGTCTCCAATTCCTCTCCTCCCATTATCTGTTGTGCCCTCTCCAATCATATATCCCGTTGCCTGCTTGATATCACCAATGTGTATTTATTAGGCATATTAAATGTATATGTCTAAAAGAGAACACTATCCCCTATATCTGTGCCTCCTATAGTCTTCCCCATCTTAGTAAATGGTGACTGCATCTTGCCAGTTGCTCAACCAAAACCTTTGGTTTCACGCTTGACTCCTCCCTTTCTCTCATATTCTATATTCAATCCATTGATAAAGTCAGCCCTGCTCTCAAAATATATCCAGAATTTCAGCCACTCCTTACCACCCTCATCATTACCGCTGGGGACTGAGAGTCCATCACCTTTTGCCTACATCTGCCTCCCAACTGGTCTCCTTGCTTCCACCCTTGCCCCTCTATAATCCTATCTTAACACGACAATCAGAGTGGTCCTTTTAAATGTAAGCATATCATACCCTGCTTCTCCCTACAACTCTTTAACACTCTGATGATTTCCTATCTCAAAGAAAAACTTTCCATCCAAGTATTTACGTGCACTACAGGCCCTATACAATCTTGCACCCATACCTCTTTGACACTCTCTTCTTTGATTCTCCACGTTATTCATTCCGTTTCAGCCACATTGGCTTCCTTTCTGTTCCTCCAACAAGCCATACTCACTCCAGCCTCAGGTCCTTTGCACTTGCTCTTTCTTTTGTTTGGGTCATTCTTCCCCCAGAAATCCTTATGGACTTGCCCCCTCACTTTACTGAGGTGTCAACTCAAATTTTGCTTTATCAATGAGACTTTTCTTGACCATCTTATTCAGAAGAGCAAAAACCAAGACCAAAACCTCTTCCCTTGCACTCCCTATCCCCCTTGCCCTGCTTTGCTCTCCTCTATAGAACTCATTGCTACCAGGTGTATTACTCCTTCCTCAAATAAAGTACAGGAGTGAGCCCTGCAGAAGTCTGGGGGAGTGCATTTCAGACAAAGACTCCAGCAAGTACAGAGCCCCTCAGGCTAGGCCAGTTTGTTATGACTAAGGAAAAGAAAGGCCAGTGTGTAGGGCCAAGAGAGGGGAGAGGGAGAGGGAGAGGGAAAAAGGGGAGGGGGAGAGAGAGAGAGTCAGGAGAGTCAGACAGAGACCATCATAAGCACTTGAGATTTTTCTCTGACAAGATAGGAAGCCATTGTAGGGTTTTGAGCAGGACAGTGAGAGATCTGATTCTCATTTTAAAAGATCACTTTGGTGCCATGTGGATAATAGAACGTAGAGGGACAAGACAGGGCAAAGGGAGGCCAGTGAGGAGGCTTCTGCAGTGTTAGGTGAGAGCTGAACTTGGGTAGTAGCAAAGAAAGTAGGGAGAAATGGTCAAATTAGACGTTATGTATATCACAGATAGGATTTTGCTGATTAATTCGGTGTGAAATGGGAGAGAAAAAGATTAAAGGATTACTCTAAGGTTTTGGCCTGAGCCACTGGAAGAATGTCATTTACTGAGATGGGGAGTATTCATGAAGGAATAGGTTTGGCAGGGAGAAATGGGTGTTTAAAATCAAGATCAGCACTCTAGTCCGGGCAACAGAGTAAGACTCTGTCTCAAAAAAAAAAAAAAAAAATCAAGATCATCTAAAGAATGGATATAGTTATAGAAATCCAAGGATTGAACCCTGGGATACTCAGTAAAATGGGGAGAATTAGACAAAGGAGACTGAGAGATACACGAGGGGTAGGACAGGGCAGGGTGCTGGAAACCAAATGGAAGAAAAAGGTGTTTTAAGAAAGAGGAGCTGATCAAATGCTGCTGAGAGGTGGAGGAAGATAGGACTGAAAACTGATCATTGGATTGGTGATGGGGCAGTCACTGGAAAAGTGGTTTCAGTGGAGTGACAGGCGGGCGGAAAGCCTGATCATAGTGGGCTGCGGCGGATGTGACGGACTCGGGATCAAGTAATTATGGGTCTTGGGCGAACAGTTTAACCTCTCCGCCTTTCAGATTTCTCATCTGCCAAAAGGGAATCGTAACTCCTCCCTCACGAAAATGTGGTACAGATTAAACAGGAATTTAGAAATTCTTAAACTATATGCAAAATCAACCTGAATGTTTTAATATGTTACCGTATTTTAAATGAAAAGAAACAAATATGTATTAAAGGCCTACTATAAGACGAGCACTTTGCATGTTTGATCTTATTTAATTTTGACTAGTCCAAATACAAACTCACTGAAATATTGTCAACTTTTCTTTAAAAAGATAAAATCCCATATAAGAAGACAAATTAGAAGTAACAAAGGAAGGGTCTCATTCAATTTTCTTTTTGATCCTGAACACTTCACTCTTTCATTCTTTTTTGAGGTGGAGGGTCTCACTATGTTGCCCCAGGCTGGGGTCAAACTGCTGGGCTCAAGCAATCCTCCCATCTCAGCCTCTGGAGCAGTGGTCCCCTTTTTGGCACCAGGGACTGGTTTCATGGAAGACAATTTTTCCACGGAGGGGACAGGGGGTAGTTTAAGGATGATTCAAGGGCATTACATTTATTGTTCAATCAAACGTCCCTGCTAATGATAATCTGTATGTGCAGCCACTCCCCAGCGCTAGCATCACCGCCTCAGCTCCACCTCAGATCGTCAGACATTAGATTCTCATAAGGAGCGCGCAACCCAGATCCCTCGCATGCGCAGTTTACAGTAGGGTTCTCGCTGCTATGAGAATCTAATGCCACCACTGATCTGGCAGGAGGCAGAGGTTACATGGTGATGCGAGCAATGGGCAGCGGCTGTAAATACAGATGAAGCTTCATGCTTCACTCAGCCCCCCACCCCACCCCAACCTCCTCCCTGCGGCCTGGTTCCTAACAGGGTACCCTGGCCCCGGGCGTCAGGGACTGCAGCGCTGGAATACCTGGGACTATTGGTGCTAAAATCTTTCTAAAAGGATTTACATCTAACTGCAATCTAGACTCTAGGCCTCTGATACTCGTGTTAGAGAAGGTGAATATCCACTTAGTAACATTTTCAGATAACATGACCTTGTGGGGGTTTTTTCCCTCTAAAAAAAAAAAAGCCAGGATTTCTTTCAAAGAAAAAACCCATGTAGCTATGTACACTACCACCCCAGTATCAGTTAGTACAACTTGTATACTTGTTTCTGTCTTCCTGTAAGTTTTAGCCCTATGACTTCGTAACACTGTTTTCATGTAAAAGTCCTTGAGAGCTGTCTTCTTTCCCAGTCACAGCCTTCTCCCCCTGCCTTTTCTGAAGGAAAGTGGCCCACTAGCCTGAAGCAGATCTATCTTCCAAAATCTTCCCTTTCCTTCGTCAGAGTTCAGAAGCTGTGCTTGTTTTTAAAGAACAGGCTTCTCTCACACAGACCTGAGAAGTGGGCATCCCCCAAGAAGGGAGACTTAAGAACAGTTGTTTTAGGTCTGTGTGCTCTTAAGCACAAATACTTACTTTTGTTCCAGAATGTCTACTTTGGAGCACACATACTAAATTTAATACTAAAAACTCCTGCTGCTTCTGAATTCCTCTCTTCCTTGTTCAAAGCCCTTTGACAGCTTGGTCTCACTTTCTCCTTAGAGCCACCCTCTTAGATTAGGGTGGTTTTAGAGGTAGGAAGCCAGGCTTGCCGAGGGCAGGATGCTCTGAACACAGCCTTGCGCTGCTGCACAGCGTGCCGGGAAGTGTCCTGGCCTGCACGGCACGTGCTGTGGCTTCTAACCCAGCTCCACTGGGAACCTTGAGCACACCGTGTCTTCTTCCCAGGCTTTTGTGTGTCCTTGCGTGGAAAACATGGGCCAGAAGCGCTGTCAGGTTCTGGCTGTCCCTGTTCCTCAAATGAAGACACTAAGCCATGAAGCCGGAAAAGTATAATGATGGTGGAGTCCTCTGAGGCTGTACCAGAGGAGGAAAGAGTGGATTTTGAGGATAATTCATTGATTTCTCTTGGCGAAGAAAATTTTACATGGTGACTAAAAAAATCTGTTTACGCATGTACAAATTCCTTCCAAAGCAGTCTAGGGAAGAGAAATAGCAAATTGGTGTAAAAGGGATTTTCTTTCCATAAAAACAAATAATCAAAATTTCAGACATTTCTTAGAAGTTCTAGTAAATAGATTTCTTGAAAGTTATTTATTTATTTATTTATTTTTGAGACAGAGTCTCACTGTGTTGTCCGGGCTAGAGTGCCGTGGCGTCAGCCTCGCTCACAGCAACCTCAAACTCCTGGGCTCAAGCGATCCTCCCGCCTCAGCCTCCCGAGTAGCTGGGACTACAGGCACGCGCCACCATGGCTGGCTAATTTTTTCTATTTTCAGTTGGCTAATTTCCTTCTATTTATAGTGGAGACAGGGTCTCACTCTTGCTCAGGCTGGTCTTGAACTCCTGAGCTCAAGCAATCCGCCCGCCTCGGCCTCCCAGAGTGCTAGGATTACAGGCGTGAGCCACCGCGCCCAGCTGGTAATTTCTCTCTTTACATCTTTTTATGTCTTCTCTGCATCTTTCACTAATATTAATAATTAATAGTATGAATAGAATTTTATTAATTCTTTAATCAGAACAGGTACTTTTAAAAAACAAAAAAGTGGGTGGGGGAGGGGCAAGAAAAAAGAAAAAAATTAAAAAATGAAAAAGAAAAAAGTGGCTTTAATTGTGTAAATAGAAGAGAACAGAGGGAAAGAAACTTACAAACTAACAATGATAACACTCTTCTTCCTTCTCCTTTTTCTTCCTTCTTCTTCCTTCTCCTTCTTCCTTCTTCATTTCTTTTTTAGAGATAAGATCTCTGTCCCCCAGGCTGGAGTGCAGTGGTTAGCTCACTGTAGCCTCCAACTGCTGGGCTCAAGCGATCCTCCTGCCTCAGCCTCTTGAGTAGCTGGGACTACAGGTGTGTACTACCACGCCCGGCTACTGTAGGGCTTTTGAATGTCTTTCCTCTCACCCTCTATCTCCTGACTTCAATCAGCTCTCCTCCTGTGGCTGAATCCATTTAACTGCATATCACATTTCAGGAAATTGGATCAATCATAAAAGTGATTTCATGACCTAGAACCGAGGACAGGCCTCATGCTCAATAAATATTTGTTAGATGAATGAATAATTGCTATAGGCATGGTCTTTCTGGACAAGCAATTTCACCTAACATCCCAGGGTAGGGAAGGACATAAGCCTGCAAGATACAAGACAGATTACCTACACTAAATAAATCCAGTTCTTGTGTGGGGGAGGGGCTTGGGGTAGCAGCAACATGCTTCAGCAAAAACTGGCCATACTTCACAACCAGTCACATCTGGGTTCAAAACCTGGCTCTACTCCTTACTTAATGTATGACTTCAATTTCTTTTTTTAGCCTGAGTCTTGGTTTCCTCATTTAAAATGCCTGACTTCAGCTGGGTGCAGTGGCTCATGCCTATAATCCCAACACTTCGCGAGGCCGAGGCAGGAGGATTGCTAGAGGCCAGGAGTTGCAGACTGCCTAACTTTCGGGGATGCTGTAAGTTTGGGCATGAGGGGAGAGAAGTTTGTCCATGCTCCCCTGGATCCTTGATTTCTTTCCCACCGTAAAAAGGAGGTGCTGATCTGATGAGTCATTCCAGGGACACTAATTGGGCCACATGAGAGGGGTTGTCTTCTTTCTTCTTTATCTTGTTTTTTTTCTGGCATGCATGGAAAAAACCACCTGGCCGGTTGTTTTCCCCTCTAGCCCTGTCTGCTGCCGTGAATGCATGCTGCAAGTGCTAAGTGGCCAGTTCTCTCTCTGCTTTTTCCTTCCAGGTAGCCTAAGTGGCAAAGAAGACAGGAACCATTTCTTTGAGCAGAAAAAGACCTGTCCTTCCTGTTTTCACTGCCTTCTGACATCTCTTCTTTTCAGTCTCCTTTCTCCCGTGTGACCAACTGGGAGATACCAACTGGTGGTAACATCTGGGTTTAGACTTCAGGAGAAGGAAGGGCTTAATGGAGCCATTCCTGCCAGAGTTCTCTGCCTCAGGGTTTCGGACACAAGCCCAGCAATAATAAAATATTAACGCAGCCAGATTGAAATTTTATCACACGACATCTCAGATGTGCAGAGAAAATGTTTGAGATGGGACTTAAAGTAACCAAGTATGTCATTCTTCTGACTTAAGATCTCATTCTGTCTAAAAACTCCTTGTTAGAGCTGTTTCTCTCCCTTTTCCTTTTCCTCCAAAGGTGATGTTTGGAGGGTGGTGCTTAGGTGACCCCATGGTGGCTCATAGCCCATTCTCTTCTCCTCTGGATCGTCGCCAACCTGTGCGGCCAGGATGCTGGTCTGGTCTTGTCCCTGAGCTGCCAGTCCTGCAGCTGCTCTCCTGGCTGTTTTCCTCACCCCACTCCCATGGCTGGAAGAAACTTTTCTTACATCATACCTGCCTCCTTACCAAGATGAAATCTGTAAACACCTACTTCCCAGGAGCCTACTAGCAGAGTGGCTATTGGGGAACATAAGTTATGGGAGAAAGGAATAAAACACAGACATAGGTTGGTCCTAGTGCAGTGGTGTTTACAACTAATGGATCACAACCATTTATGGATTCCTTTGTTCCTTCTCCACTCCCACTGCTTCACTCGACCAGCCTTAAAAAAAAAAAACACCGACATACACACACACAATCTCTGTCACAATGCTTTGCTTACCTTTTTCATTGTCTGTTGTCTAATATCACCTTTGGTAACCTTGTGGGGAAAAAGAACCTGGCATTTGAGATTATCCCAAATATTTCACAAAGTCAAGTTCTTATAGATAATTTCTTGTATTATTTCTACATATGGTGTTATTTCCCATTATATTTTTTATGCTTTCCCAATATACCCCAGTAGAATGTGCAGAGGTTTTCTATTTTATAAAGCCCAGTGTCTAGAAGAGTGCATGGCACAGAGTAGGTGCTCCCTAAATATTTGTTGAATGAGTGAATGGTTGATCGCATCTGCTATATAAGGATTTATTCAGTTCAACTCTCACTGGCAATCTTATTTCCCTACCCCCGAGTCCTTGTGAGCAGCACACAGAATCTCGTGTGTTGCCCACAGCAATCACCAGCTTGGAGGTGGCAGTCAAACTAATGGGTCTTGGTGAAGTCCCTCAAGAAGAGTAAGAAAAAGAGATGGTGGCCAAGAATGACACTAGAGCAGCAGTTCTGAAACTTTTAAATCTCAGCACCCCCTCTAACAACTTTTAAAAATTGTTGAGGACTCCAAGGCATTTTCTTTACATAGATTATGTCAATATTTATTGTATTAAAATTAGCCAGGGGCCGGGCGCGGTGGCTCAAGCCTGTAATCCTAGCACTCTGGGAGGCCAAGGCATGCAGATTGTTTGAGCTCAGGAGTTCGAGACCAGCCTGAGCAAGAGCGAGACCCTGTCTCTACTAAAAATAGAAAGAAATTGAGCAAACAACTAAAAATAGAAAAAATTAGCCGGGCATGGTGGCGCGTGCCTGTAGTCCCAGCTACCCGGGAGGCTGAGGCAGGAGGATCGCTTGAGCCCAGGAGTTTGAGGTTGCTGTGAGCTAGGATGACGCCACAGCACTCTAGCCCAGGCAAGAGAGTGAGACTCTGTCTCAAAAAAAAAAAAAAAATTAGCCAGGTATGGGCGGGGCCCTGTGGCTCACACCTGTAATCCTAGCACTGTGGGAGGCCGAGGCGGGCAGATCGTTTGAGCTCTGGAGTTTGAGACCAGCCTGAGCAAGAGCTAGACCCCGTCTCTACTAAAAGTAGAAACAACTAAAAACAGAAACAAAAAATTAGCCGGTTGTGGTGGTGAGTACCTATAGCCCCAGCTACTGCGGAGACTGAGGCAGGAGGATTATTCGAGCCCAGGAGTGTGAGGTTGCTGTGAGCTAGTCTCACAGCATGGCACTCACTCTAGCCCAGGCAAAAAAGCGAGACTCTGTCTCAAAAAATAAAATGAAATAAAATAAATTTTTAAAAAATTAAAAAATAAGATAAAATTAGCCAGGTGTGGTAGTGTGTGCCTGTAGTCTCAGCTACTCAAGAGGCTGAGGCGGGAGGATCACTTGAGTCCAGGAATTCGAGGCTTCAGTGAACTATGATGGCACCACTGCACTCCAGCCTGGGCAAGATCCTGTCTCTAAAAAAATAACAGCAACAACAAAAAAGCAAAAATAAAAACTTTTAAAATATTTATTAATTTATTTAAAGTTAGCCATAAAAATATATCATGTTAGCATACATAACATATCTTTATTTAGGAGGCCAGTGCCTTATCCATTAGGCCACCAGGACACATATCTTTATTTAAAACATAGCTATATTTTCCAAAACGAAAATTACTGAGAAGAGCAGCATTTACTTTTTTGCAAATCTCTTGTGTCTGCCTTAATAGAAGACAGCTGGATTCTCATATCTGCTTCTGTGTTCAATCTGTTGTGATGTGTTTGAGGTGAAATATGTCCTCACAAAGATATGTAGCTGGAAAAGGGAGGATCTCAGAGGCCTCAGGGACTCTCTGACCACCTTCTGAAAACTGCCGTCCTAGAGTAATCATTGCTGCTACAGTAATAACAATCTTCTCTGCTCAGAGCCTCAGAGCCCTCAGCCCTCCAGGAACCCCAGATCCTAGTTTTAGGATCTCACCCTCCCTACCTCCAGCCTCTTTGCTTAGAATCGCACAATTGTTCAGTAATGTATGGAACAGCTAGCAGCCTTGTGCAGGAACATTGGATAGGAGGTAAATTGCTGATGGAGTATGTTGGTCTTGGGCAAAGGAGAGTGGACTAGACAACCTAGAAAAGTGATGAGGAAAAGAAAACACATCATGCATTTTCAGTAAGGAGAGAAAACAGGTTAAGAAGCTCAGGTACATTTATGAACAAATGCCTGTGCCGAACACAGGAAACAGTGAAGCTCACCCTGCTGCGTGTGAGTGGAAGGAGTTGGTTCTCAGATGGGGAGAAGTTGGTGCACATAATTATGTCTTTTTGGGCCTAGTCGGCAGAGCCACAGCTTTATCCCCATTGGTTGGAGAACTGATGGAAATATAGCAGACTCTAACAGGTGCAGCTCTAAGAATAGCAAATTCTCAGCATGTTGGAGAGACCTCGCTACCATAGGTGGGGAGGCTTCAGGTCACACCTTCCGGTTTATCAATATTTCCTTCCATGGCCCAGTAGCACCACCAATGACACCTCCACTGTGGATTTTGCTCGCCTGCTCTCTCTATATATATCTATATCTATATATACATATATATAAATTCATTTAGAGACAGGGTCTCATTCTGTCACCCAGGTTGGAGTGACAGTGACCCAGTCATAACTCACTATAACCTCCAACTCTCAGACTCAAGTGATCCTCCCACCTTGGCCTCCCAAAGTGCTGGGGGGATTACAGGCATGAACCACTGCACCCAGCTGCCCTTTATGGAGGGAATATACAGCAGCCAGTTGTCAATAGCCCTAGCCAGGCCCCAAATACCACATGTCTTCCTTTCATCACAAGTAGTCCAGCTCTGCACCAGAAAAATATGTGTGAGTGCTGCAACTAAAGGCAAGAGTCACACCCTGGAGTATTTTGGTAAATAGATAACAAATTCAACCTTTGTACTAGAACTTTCCAGGGCTTTTTCTTAAATACTAAGAAATAAGTTTATTATCTCTATTGCACTTAGTCCTGTACTAACTTGTGACATCTTTTGCATTATGGCTTGACTCTGCTATTTAGGTGGCCTGGGACCATGATTGTCTTGTTTAACACAGCAATCCCCAAGGCTAATATAGTGTTTGGCACATAGAAGGCAATTAAAGTTTTTAGCAAATGAAAGTTAAGTGGATGAATTCTGGTGGTCTTATTTAATGTATATCAAAAGCATGTGTTTTTCATATATTATCTCATTTAATTAAACTGTTCATGTAAAACTTGCCTCCCCAAGAAGGTATAAGCTCTTTAAAAGCAGGAAATGCATATTTGGGGCTTTTTAAAGACTTTCTACATGGCACCCTATATCCACCTATATTATGGGGATGTTCCTCAAATCCTTCTAAAAGACACCTGTTCTTTTATAGTGCTAAAAGCTATGTTTATTTATCATTTTGCTACAAGGCTAGACTTGCTTGTATTTTTCTTTTAGGTCCCATTAATGGCTTTAGGGTAGAGAAAGTTATTAGCTTATGGTCTAATGCAGTGGTCCCCAACCTTTTTCATACCAGGGACCAGTTTCAAGGAAGACACATTTTCCATGGATTGGTTGGGGTGGCAAGTGATGGGGAGCGGCTGTAAATACAGACGAAGCTTCACCCACTTGCCTGCTGCTCACCTGCTGCTGTGTGGCCTGGTTCCTAACAGGCCACAGACCCGTATGAATCCACAGCTCCGGGGTTGGGGACAGCGGATCTAATGTATTGTTCCCTATTACTCTGAAAAAGTCCCAGCTAAAATGGTTTGCTTACCTATGTATAATGTAACCAAATGGGACTACATATTAAAGCATACGTTTAACACACCAGGTCCCCCACATCATTTTAACTAGAGAAGCTCTGTTTTTATCTATTTAAAATTCAAAAAGTTCCACAGATGTTTGCTTAAATCAGTACAGCAGTGGCCAGGGAAGGAAGATGTAGTGTTTCAATGAAAATGTTGACAGACATTAAAGTAAGAGATGAATTAATTAACAGAGAGGCCAGATAGGGAATGTCCCACTTGGAAACAGAATATTCTGTGTCTCTTTACAAATTCACTTTACCAGGCCAAGCAGCATGGCTCATGCCTATAATCCTATCACTCTGGGAGGCCAAGATCGGAGGGTTGTTTGAGGCCAGGAGTTAGAATCCATCCTGAATAAGAGTGAGACCTCATCTCTACTAAAAATAGGAATATTAGCCAGGCATGGTGGCAGTGCCTGTAGTCCCAACTACTTGGGAGGCTGGGACAGGAAGATCACTTGAGCCCATGAGTTTGAGGTGATATTGAGCCATGATTGGGCCATAGCACTCTAGCTCGGTTGACAAAGTGAGACTCTGTCTCAAAAAATAAAATAAAATAAAATTCACTTTACCTAGTAGATCAATGGGTAAGTTAAAAAAGCACTGGGTTTTTGTTTTTTTTAATATAACTGCTTTATTGAAATATATTTCACATACCATAAAATTCACCCTTTTAAAGTTTACAATTCAGTGGATTTCAGTATGTTTATAGAATTATGCAATTATCACCACTATCTTATTTTAGAACAATTTTATCTACCCCAAAAGAAACCCCATGTTCATTTGTCCCCACCGTCCCACCCCCAGCCCTCGGCAACCACTAATCTACTTTATGTCTCAATAGATTTCCCTTTTCTGGACACTCCATATAAATGGAATCCATACTATATATGGCTTTTTGTGTCTGGCGTCTTTCACTACGCACTGTGTTCCCAGTGTTCATCCATATGTATCATGCATCAGTATTTCATTCCTTTTTATGGCCAAATATTACTCCATTGTATAGATATGCCGCATCTTATTTACCCATTCATTAGCTGATGGATATTTGGGTTGTTTCCACTTTTCGGCTACTGTGAATAATGCTGCTATAAACATTTTTGTACAAGTTTGTGTGTGCTCATATGTTTTCAGTTCTCTTGACTATATACCTAGGAGTGAAATTGCTGAGTCATAAATAACTCTGTTCAACATTTTTCAGAATTGACAATCTATTTTCCAAACAGCTGCATCATTTTACAATCCCACCAGCAATGTATGAGGGTTCTAATTTTACCACGTCTTCACCAACACCTGTTATTCTCTGTCTTTTTTTATTCTAGCCCAGCTAGTGGATGTGAAGTGGTATGTTATTGAGGTTTTTGATTTACATTTCCCTAATAACTACAGTAATGATGTTGAGCATCTTTTCCTGTGCCTATTGGCCACTTGCATATCTTCTTTGGAGAAATGTCCATTCAAGTCCTTTACCCTTTTTAACACTGGGTTATTTGTCTTCTTATTATTGAGTTATAAGAGTTTTTATATATTCTGCATAAAAGTATCTTATGAGATATATGATTAACAAATAATTTCTCCCATTCTGTGCACTGAGTTCTAGCCTTAATTCTAAACCTTGGGCAAATTATTTCACTTTCCTCATCTGGAAAGTGATTGAGTTCAAAAGACTCCAGGATTTACAAATTAGGGTGCGCGTGCAGTGGGAGCAAATGTCAGTGACCCAGGAGTATAAGACACCAAGGGATTCCTATGACTCATCTTCTGAAATGCCAATATCACTCAAAGATTCGAAAGCAAGCAAAATCTTGCTTTTTCATGTATGAAAGTCTGAAGAAGACACAAAACTGTATGTACTGAGCACATAGAAATTTTGACACTTTTGAGAGCCTGGTGGCAACAGTGTTGCTGTGGTTGTTCTAAGTAATAAGGGTGAGTAGACTTTGGAGAGATAAACTATGTCTGACCACTGGAACCTGAGAACTGAGGATGTGACTTTGCAGCAAGCCTCCAAAAGCTAATATTTTAGAAAAACAAGCTGGTCAATTTACAAACCAGTGTTTATGACTTGACTTTTGATGGCTTAAAAATCATTAACTCACACAAATCAAATCAACTTCCTGCTGCCATCATTTTATTTACTAGATTGTGTTTACTTCCACTTCCCACCACAGTCAGTTCCCTGGGGGAGGGCAGGGGGTGGGGAGGAAGGGAAACAAAACCCCAAGATCTTTTTTTGAGATTGAGTCTCACTCAGTTGCCCCAGGCTAGAGTATCTTGTCGTTAGCCTAGCTCGCAGCAAATTCAAACTCCTGGACTCAAGCAAACCTCCTGCCTCAGCCTCCCAAGTAGCTGGGACTACAGACATGTGCCACCATGCCCAGCTAATTTTTTTCTATATATTTTTAGTTGTCCAGCTAATTTCTTTCTATTTTTAGTAGAGATGGGGTGTCGCTCTTGCTGATCTTGAACTCCTGACCTCAAGCGATCCTACCACCTCGGCCTCCCAGAGTGCTAGGATTACAGGCATGAGCCACCGCGCCCGGCCCAAAGATCTTGATTTTCCTAATTGCTACTGTCATTTTTTACCATTTCAAAGTATAAGAATTGTGAAAAAGTAAATTTTCTACACCAAACATGAATAGGTGGCAAAAAAAAAAAAAACAGGAAGTTTGAAGTATAATCTCAAAACAGTTACAAGAAAAAATGGCAAAATAGGCCGGGCGCGGTGGCTCACGCCTGTAATCTTAGCACTCTGGGAGGCTGAGGTGGGAGGATTGCTTGAGCTCAGGAGTTCGAGACCAGCCTGAGCAAGAGCGAGACCCTGTCTCTACTAAAAATAGAAAGAAATTGGCCAAACAACTAAAAATAGAAAAAACTAGCTGGGCATGGTGGCGCATGCCTGTAGTCCCAGCTACTCGGGAGGCTGAGGCAATAGGATCCCTTGAGCCCAGGAGTTTGAGGTTGCTGTGAGCTAGGCTGACGCCACGGCACTCTAGCCTGGGCAAAAGAGTGAGACTCTGTCTCAAAAAAAAAATCAAAAAACAGCAAAATAAGGGAAATTCAGGGGGGAGAGCGGCAAAAAAAAAAAAAAAAAAAAAAAAGGGAAATTCAGAATAACCTAAAATCACCGAGGGTTGAAATAGATGTGATACTGATTGTCCTAAGGCACCCCAAGATGAATTTGTTTGGAGAGATGATAAGTATGACTTCTTCTCAGTGCATCCCTGCAACGTCCCATCATCCACTCCCCTCCCCCACCCCTCTAAGTCTCCATCATCCATGATTCCACACTGTTTCTATGTGTACTCATTATTTAGCTCCCACTTACAAGTGAGAGCATGCAGCATTTGTCTTTCTGTGTCTGAGCTGTTTCACTTAAGATAATGGACTCCAGTTCCTTCCATGTTGCAAGATATATGATTTCACTATTTTTTTAGAGCTGAATAGTATTCTAATATATATACAAACCACATTTTCTTTATCTAGTCCTTCATTAATTGACACTTATGTTGATTCCATGTTATGGTCCGGAGAGCGAGAAAAGACCACTTAAGACCGAAACTGAGCCAAATTATGAGTCTTTCTTAGCTGGCCAGCGACTGCCCCTGCACCACTTAGAGGTAGCAGCACAGAGAAAGCAGCCCTTAGCCATGAGAGGCCGGCTCTTTTAAAGGCAAAAATCACACGCTGATAAATCACCTAATTGCTTGCATAAGCATAGGTACAGAAGCAAAAAAGCGTTAGTCCTAACCATGGTACAATCTTATCCTGGGCCGACATGGTCTGGGAGGTTTTGGGAATTCTCCCCTTTTCTTAGATGAGTTCCGTAGGAGTTACAAGTCACAGCTGCAACTTTACTTTGAAGCAAGTATAACAACATTAATCTTAGCTAAAATACATTTGACATCTCATTATCCAAGCCATACCACCTTCCACACAGGAAGCACTGCTGGGCTGCTCAGAGCTCCGGGGCGCTCCGACCCTCTGGCCCAGGCTACTATTTTATCTCGTGGACACCTGTGTGAAAGGCACCGTTTTCTTCCTTACATTCTTAGGTGCCCTAACGAAGGCGAGATAGCAGGTTCGGGGTCAGTAAGGGTCAGC
>CAUYRB010068734.1:0-20524 GCA_963574695.1 Propithecus perrieri
AGCAGAAGAACGGGATCCATTTGTACTCACCATCAAATTGGTATTAACTAATCAACACATAAATGCACATATAAGAACAACATCTATTGGATGTTGGGCAGGGGGGAGGGGGGCGGGGGAGGAGGAGGAGGGAGGAGGGGATGGGTATTTGTATACACAAGGAGTGCAATGCGCACCACCCGAAGGATGGACATATTTGAAACACGGACTTGGCGGGGGGGACCAAGGGCAACATATGTAACCTAAACATCTGTACCCCCATAATATGCTGAAATAAAAGGCAAAAAAAAATGTATGTAGACAGGACTGTCCCAATCTTAGTTACAGTGACATTTTCAGTTTCCTGTGTGTCACAATCGCTTTGACTATTGAGACCATATGTAAAAATAGAATTATTGTACTCTCATCTTGGCAACCTCAGTGATTCATAATTAAATTATTGGAATGTTCAATACATACATCCATATAGCATTTTGACATAAGCAAAATGCAACTTGGCTGAATAGGGAAATGATGCTTAATTTTTTTAAATTTCCAATTTCAAAGATTTTTTCTAAGAGCCGAGGCACTATTGTAATAGCTTGCTATGTATTAGTAGCTATTTATAGTAGGAAGTTAGGGAGAGGACCAACTCAAATTCTGCACCTTTTCCCTACTCCATTATAAATTTTTCTACATCCTATTAGGTCCAAATATGCCGAAAAGAATTGTGCAGATGGTTCCATTCTGCTTAAATGACAAACCTGGAATGATAAATGTGTTCCCCGGTCAATTAACCCCTGCCGGAGCTCCCAGTGACTAAAAGAAATGCTGTGGAACACAGTCTCATGTAGACTATAAAATATACAATTACAGATCTTCCGAAGAGGATAGCATTCCATTAGAAATCTACAAGCTCCCTTTAACTCTATGGTTCCCCATTTTTCAGAACATTTACCAGAAGCTTGAGCAGAAACTAGCTCATCACCAGTTTTCTTAACAAAGCTCTCAGGTCTTTGTTATCACATAAAGAGATAAAAAGCCTGAAATCTTCCTTATGATTCAGGCATCATCTGTTATCCTAGATCAATGTCAAGCTAAAGATTTTTGGAAAGGATTTTGGCAAAGTGCAATTGTAGATTAACCCACAGCCATCCATTAGATAAATGGCATAATGGGGAGTTTTAAACAATGAGTCAGAGGCCTGGGCTCTGATCTTGAGATGGCTGATTTTCTCTATGACCTTCAATTAGTTACATAATCTTCTTTTGGTCTTTGAGTCGGTTATCTAATCTGTGATATATGGATGCTGCTTTTCTGTTTGTGGGTTTTAGGATTATAGGAAATGCAAGTGCTGTTATTTCTCATGTTTTAGGGAGACCCATTCTTCTTTGCATTTTTGCCAAGGGACCTCTTTCTTTTTAAGTATACAGACTTCATTGGGAAACAGAGAATGTGTTTAAACCTTATGAGGAAAGTCAATCCTGAAAAAAGAGAGAATATATTGGTAAGGAAAGTGCTGGCATCAATATCACGTGAGTGTGACGAAGCATGATTTGACATGCGTAATGGGTTATGGATCTTTGGGTCTTAGTCTCTGTTGCAACCTACAACTTTGCTGAACTTCATGGACTATGATTCTGATGTTCCAATACGATGTACTCATTGTCATACAGTTTACTTCGTCAGCAACTTCTAATACTTTCCTTACCACAGGTCCTTCTTTCTGCTAAGAGTAACTTGCCACCCGGATAGACCCTAAGACTTTTTCATTGCCCTGGATGACCCCATACTAAGCACTTTAGTTTCCATATTTTTCTTTTAAATGACTCCATACAATGGACTGGTAGAGATCAGCTTCATTAGCATCAGTACTTTGTGCTAATATTACATTTAAGTTTGAGGTTTTGGGTCATATGAAATCAAAGTGTTCTTTGTTTACCCATTTTGCAAATTCAACATGCTGCATATGG
This sequence comes from Propithecus perrieri, assembly GCA_963574695.1. Classification (NCBI taxonomy): domain Eukaryota; kingdom Metazoa; phylum Chordata; class Mammalia; order Primates; family Indriidae; genus Propithecus; species Propithecus perrieri. Next base: position 1,953 of record CAUYRB010068734.1, read on the forward strand.
CCCTTCATGATCCAGTTCACAATAACGTCTTCCACTATTTGTACTGGCACAGTCCACTCAGATTTCATGCTTTAATAATAGCAAACTTGTAATTCTCCAGATGCAATGTGGTATTTATTACCTCTAACCCGTGATTCATGCTTCTCTTAATCTTGAGATGCTTTCCCCCACACTCTGCCTACTTAACTTCTATTCATCCTATATACCCCTGCTCAGAACTCCTTTCCCAGGTTGTCTTTCTTGACTTCCTTATTCCTTTCCTCAACTGGACAAATGGCCTCTCTGAACATTCTCTTAATACCCCGTGAATACCTCTGACTTTATACTCCCATCTTGTTTCTATTTCTGTTTAGTTATGTTATCTCCATTAGACAGCAATCCCTTGTGATCACTCCAATACCTAGCCTACTGCTCGGCGTACAGTAAATGGCTAATACATGTTTAACTGAATTGGCTTACTTGGAAGACAGAAAAAAAATTAGATTTGTGCTGATTTTGACGTATAGTTGGTGTCCAACAGCTATTATTTAGGTAGAAGAGTACTCCTGTGTGACCTTGAGCAATGTAACAAGGGAATGTTCATTTTGTAAATGAGGCAGGATAAGAAACCACTTGTTATTCTAGAAATAGAGGCCATATACAGATAGGCAAGTCTATATGGGAGGAGAAAATGGATTCAGGGGAAATTGGTAATGAAATAAGCCCCTTAATTATGTGGTATATATTCTTCAGCTTATATCTCATATAAAACAAAGAAAAGACTTCCAGGTCCTCAATGCTCCAAGTTACCATGGCAGCAGCACCATCATTCTTGGCTCTTTGAGTAGTAGGATTGCAGGGGAGAACAGCCTGACACTAGTAGGCAGATTGCCAAGGGGCTGGGAGAGGTTACTGAAGCATTTTATTACTGACACTGAAGAAATGATTATAGATCTTGAAGCAGGAGAACCTACCATACCGTGGCAATGAAATTCATTGGTTTCCAGAGAGTTGCATTTTGACTTTTAAAAGGAGATTTTTTAAAATGATAGTCAAATGCACTTCAATGGATTAAAAAATAACCATTTTAAAAGCAGAAGAAGCTGCTAGAGAGTGTATTCAAATCCATGCTTCTTAGCAACCAGACCAGATTTCACCCATAAAAGAAAGCTAGAGGTACAATAAAAAAAAGCCTCTTTGGTTCTTTAGAGAATAGAAAGGCATATTAGAGAAAAGGAACCACTTTGAGATCTGGGGATGAAAGGCACTGCATGGGTATAAAGTATTATTATAAAAAGAGAAGGACAAGGAAGAAGCTATGTCTAGACTGGGTAGGTTATCTTGGGTATATATGAGAATAGTTGCCAAAGTCAAAATGAGAGAAGATCATGACAACTAGAATCATTAGAGCATCCAGACATTAGTATTATTTTTAAACATAACAGGTACGATTTCTTTCCTGAATCAAAGCAAAGAAAATGTAAAGGGTGAATATGTGGATGACTTGGTAACTTGATAATATTTCCTCAAAAGGTTTTTGCAGTGAAGAGAGATGAAAAGGTCCAAATAAAAACGTCACTAATGTATTACAGAGTTTGATGTTGTCTATCTTCACACAAAGTTTCAGTGAAATTCTACACAGTGCTTGGTTCTTAGTGATTCAACGAGGTAGAGAATGTTGGCATATTGCTGCATAGTTCCTTGATAATGTAAGGCTAGAAGAATCATCATAGACAGACAAACCCAAACCCAAAACCCAAACTAAAACCAAACAAAAAACCCAAACCTAATGACAAACATTTTTTTTTTAAAGAGGAAAGTCAGGGGCAAGAGTGTAATTTCTGGTAATAGGATTAACAAATTACTGGTTAGACTTAAACTTTCATTTTCTCTAAATTAAACCAGGCCTTTTTGTGTATGTGTAAAGAAAAAGAACTGTGAGGTATGAAAGAAATGATTCTACTCATCTACCAAAAACAATGCATAGATTATCTTCAGAAAGATTCAACTAGGTTCTTGAGTGGTATACAAAAAAAATCTGATATATTTGAAAGAAAAAGAATGCAGGTGAATGTTTTCTGGATGAACAAAGAACCAAAGATTAGAAGTAGAATGTGTAAATTTAGCAGAGATTTGACGCCTTGGTTTGAACAGACGGTGGTGCAGTTGTTATCTGCTGAGGTTATTTTATGAAGGATGCATTTTCCCTTGAAGCCAGACCCCATATGGGGTTGGGATGACGAAAGCCTCATATATCTCGCTATCATTAGGCTAATGAGATTGGTCAAGGCCACGTGCGTTCTAGTTCTTGGCAAAATTTAAGATAAATCTAGTGAATTGTTCTAATAGCTTTGTGCTGTTTTTTCAAAGAAGGAGTAAAAGGAATAAGGAATGAATAAAAACAAATCTTCAAGTACATGAGGTTCCATTTCAGAAATATTGTTGCATTATTAAAATGACTGATTCTAAGATTATTGATTATTTACTATTATAAAATTTTATGGTCACATAAATAATTTCAGCCAGATATTTGTGAAAATCCAATATGTAAACACAAATATTATGCAACATTTGTTTCTTAAGTATTCTTTTCACACACAAAAGTTTCCAGTTTTTAAAGTCAAGGGTTTTGAAAATTGTGGTATATGGACATTGAAAATAGGTTAGCTTTGTTCTGGAAAGTTTATACTTGGACTGAGACCAACTTTTGGAAATTATAGATAATTTATAATTAGTAAGAAAGTTGAATTGGCAACAGCCATAATAAATGTTTCCTGCTAGGAAGCTTGTAATGACTTATGTGCAGTTGGGGGTGATACCATTTCATTTAGTATCTTTGGATAGGCTTTCATAGCTAGTAAAAAATAATGCAAACTGATTTTAACTTTGCTGTGTTAAAACAATATTACAAGCTGTTATGTGTATAATTCATTGGAATTACTGAAATTGTTCTTTATATTGGTAGGCAATAACTACATAGTATTGTCTACAAAGTAGAGGCCACTGGGTGAAAAATGTTCAGATTGCTGTCCAAATGCTGAAGTTATGATACAGTGCAGAGCAACACCCAGTAATAAATGGAAGTACCATCTGCAGTATATTACAAATGAGTCAATTTAAAGCCTTGTGTGGGACTCTCTAAACACAGTTGTAGCTTCACAGACAAAGTAAAGTGGGGAGTTTAGAAGTTATCTGGTGCATTTATCAGCTTATGCAGCCACTGTGGATAATTTAGGCCCTACAACCCTTTGCGTCTGTGGGAATTAGGTATTCTTGGTCTGAATATCTTATATAATGGCTTTAAATTTATATACCTCTTAACCTGATGTATTTGTAGGGTGCTACAGAAGCCGAGATGAGTGGATTGATGAAAATATTCCTCCCCCACATTTTACCCCAAGGTTTTAGAAAGAAAATATACAGTTAACTTTGCCAAAACAATTAAATGTAAGGCATAGTGATGATAGTTCAGTAGCATCACATTGCCATAATGTAATGATAATAGATTCAATCAGAGGGTGACATTATAGTGCTGGGTCCTGTGTTCATTAGTAGACTTCAAATGGAAAGTCATTCCTACTACGAAATTTTCTAAAATTATAAGAGTTAAGTTAAATTCAATCCAATACTGAATGAAAAGCCAATTGAAGAATTAAAACTACACAGTGTTTTAGAATTCCTCACTGTTCTCAGGACATTCAATGATCCATTTTTCACCTAGTATTGTATGTTGTTTCAAGTACAGTACATCCCCATGAGTGCTCTAAAATTTGATCAAAGGAAAAAAATACACACGAACAAGTATTTTGATGAAATAATGCAAACAGAAGTATAGACAGTTTAGCATGGCATTTATAAAAATATTGAACAAGCATATAGACAACAAAATTCATTCAATTTAACATTCTTAGTAAGTTGTCATTTTACAAGGAAAAGAAATATGATCAATCTAATTAAAAATATTGAACTAATTTTTATGTCTGAAATTTTCCAGTTCTCTTTTTGCCTGAGATATTACTGAGCCAAAATATTGAAGATGATGTATAATTTGACTTCACTTTATTGTTTGAAAGTACAAATGCAGGGATTTTTTTTTGGTTTGCAATTATTAACAGAATTATCACTTTTTTCCCTTTCTTTTTATTTCAGAATATTATGTGGGTACAAACATTTTGATTACATGAATTGCTTTTGTACAGTTTGAGTCAAAGTTATAAGTGTGTTCATCACCCATATAGTGTGCGTTATACCCATTAGGTGTGAACTTACCCATCCCCTCCTACCCCCTCCCACCTACTTGATTATCATTGGATTTTACTACCATATGTGCACATGAGTGTTGATCTATAAGTTTCAATTTAATAGTGAATACATATGGTTTCTGTTCTTCCATTTTTGTAATATTTCACTTAAAAGGATGGTCTCCAGTTCTATCCAGGTTGTTACAAAAAGTATTAGTTCATCATTTTTTTTATGGCTAGGTAATACTCCATGGTATACATTTACCACATTTTATCCACCCATGCATGTATTGAGGGGCATTTGGGTTGTTTCCATATCTTTGTTGTGAATTGTGCTGCTATAAACATTTGAATGAAGGTGTATTTTTTTTAATAGAATGTCTTTTTTTCCTTTGGATAAATATGTAGTAGTGGGATTGCTGAATGAAATGGTAGATCTATTTTCACTTCTTTGAGATATCTCCATACTACTTTCCATAGAGGTTGTATTAGTTTGCAGTCCCACTAATAGTGTATAAGTGTTCATTTCTCTCTGCATCCATGCCAATATCTATTGTTTTGGAACTTTTTGATACAAGCCATTCTCACTGGAGTTAGGTGATATCTCATTGTGGTTTTGATTTGCATTTCTGTGATTAGAGATGTTGAACATTTTTTTCACATCCTTGTTGGCCATTAGTCTGTCTTTTGAGAAGCTTCTGTTCATGTCTTTTGCCCACTTTTTACTGGGGTTGTTTGGTTTTTTTCTTGCTGATTCACTTGAGTTCTTTGTAGATTCTGGTTATTAGCCATTTATAGGATGCATGGAATGCAAATATTTTCTCCTGTTGTGTAGGTTGTCTATTCGCTCTATTGATTCTTTCCTTGGCTGTGCAGAAGCTTTTCAATTTAATCTGGTCCCATTTATTTATCTTGTTTGTTTCTGTGATTGCCTTTGGGATTTTCTTCATAAATTCTTTGCCTAGGCTGATATCTAGAAGACATTTTCCAATATTTTCTTCTAGAATCCTTACAGTTTTGTGCCTTAGTTTTAAGTCTATTATACATCGTGAATTAATTTTTGTGAGTGGTGAGAAGAGTAGATCCTGTTTCAGGCTCCCATATGTGGCTATCCAATTTTCTCTCAGCACCGATTATTGAGTAGAAATTCCTTTCCCCCGTGTATGTTTTTGTCTGCTTTGTCAAAGATCACTTGGCAATACTATGATGGTTTTATATCTGTGTTCACTGTTCTGATCTATTGGTCTATGTCTCTGTTCTTGTGCTACTACCATGCTGTTGTGGTTAGTATAGCCTTGTAATATAGCTTGAAGTCTGGTAAAGTGACGCCTCCAGAATTGTTCTTTTTGCTTAAGGTTGCTTTTGCTATTCAGGGTCTTTTTTCTGGTTCCATACAAAGCATAGAATTATTTTTTCTAGATCTGCAAAAAACAACATCGGTAATTTAATGGGGATTACATTGAATCTGCATATCATTTTGGGTAATATAGACATTTTAACAATGTTGATTGTGTTGATCCATGAGCATGATATGTTGTTCCATTTGTTTACAACTACTGTGATTTTCCTCCTCGATGTTTCCTAGTTCTTCCTTTAGAGAGGTCTTTCACCTCCTTGATTAAAGATTTCTAGGTATTTTATTTTATTTGTTCCTTTTTTTTATTTCAGCATATTATGGGGGTACAGATGTTTAAGTTATGTATGTTGCCCTTGCCCCCCCCAAGTCCGAGTTTCAAATATGTCCATCCTTCAGGAGGTGCACATTGCACTCTTTGTGTATGCATATACCCGTCCCCTCCTACCTCCTCCCCCCTCCCCCTTCCCCCTGCCCAACATCCAATAAATGTTATTCTTATATGTGCACTTATGTGTTGATCAGTTAATACCAATTTGATGGTGAGTACATGTGGTGCTTGTCTTTCCATTCTTGGGATACCTCATTTAGTAGAATGTTCCTATCATGAAAGGTATTGAGTCTTTGATTTGATTCTCAGCTTGACTGTTGTTGATATATAGGAATGCTACTGATTTGTGTACATTAATTTTGTATTTGAGACTTTGCTGAATTTATTTATCAATTTCAGGAGTCTCTTGGCAGAATCTTTGGGTTTTATAGATATAAGATTACATCATCAGTAAAAGAGCAATAGTTCGACCTCTTCTTTCCCCATTTGGATACCCTTGATTTCCTTCTCTTGCCTGATTTCTCTGGCTAGGACTTCCAGCACTATGTTGAACAGAAGTGATGACAATAGGCAACCTTTTCTGGTTCCAGTTCTAAGTGGGAATGCTTTCAGTTTTTCCCCATTCAGTATGATGTTGGCTGTGGATTTGTTGTATATGGCTTTCATAATATTGAGGTATGTTCCATCCATGCCTATTTTCTTAAGAGTTCTTATCATAAAAGATGCTGAGTTTTGTCAAATGCTTTTTCTTTGTCTGTTGAGAGGATCATATTGTTTTTGTTTTTGCTTCTATTTATGTGATGAACCACATTTATAGATTTGTGTATGTTGAACCATCTTTGCATCTCTGAGATGAAGCCCCCTTGATCATGGTGGATTATTTTTTTGATACGCAACTGAATTTGGTTTTCCAGGGTTTTATTGAGATTTTTTGCATCTATATTTATAAGGGATATTGGTCTATAATTTTCTTTTTTTGTTGGGTCATTTCCTGGCTTTGGTATCAAGGTGATACTGGTGTCGTAGAATGAGTTTGGGAAGATTCCTTCATTCTCTATGTTATGAAATAATTTCTGCAGTATAGGTACCAGTTCTTCTTTGTAGGTCTGGTAAAAGTTGGCTATGAAACCATTTGGTCCAGGACTTTTTTTCCTTGGGAGATTTTTTTATTACTGCTTCAATTTTGTTACTCTTTATTGGTCTGTTCAGGAGTTCTATTTCTTCCTGTTTGAGTCTAGGGAGGTTGTGTGTTTCCAAGAATTTGTCCATTTCCTCAACATTTTTGAGTTTACATGCATAGAGATTTTTATAATATTCAGAGATAATATTTTGTATTTCTGTGGTAATAATTGTAATATATCCTTTTTCATTTGTGGGGGAGCTTATTAGGGTCCCTTCTTTTCTGTTTCTGGTTAATCTAGTGAGAGACCATTCAATTTTGTTCATCTTTTCAAAGAACCAATGTTTTGTTTCATTTGCTATTGTTATCATTTAGTTCCGCTATGATCTTAGTTATTTATTTTCTTCTACTGGGTTTGGGATTGGTTTGCTCTTCCTTTTCTAATTCCTTGAGATGATCCATTGGATTATTGATTTTTGATCTTTCTGTTTTTTGGATGTAGGCATTTATGGCTATGAATTTTCCTCTTATGGCTGTTTTTGCTGAATTCCACTGATTTTGATAACGTGTCCCCTTTGTCATTTAGTTTGAAGTATCTTTTGATTTCCATCTTAATTTCCTCCTTGACCTGACACCTATTTGGCAGTAGGTGTTTTAATTTCCATGATTTTGAGTAGAATTGAGTGTTTCTGTTGGAACTGATCTCTAACTTTATTCCACTGTGGTCTGAGAAGATACATGGTATAATTTCTATTTTTTAAAATTTTTGTGACATGTTTTGTGGCCTAGGGTGTGATCAATTTTAGAGAATGTTCTATGAGCTGATGAGAAGAATGTATATTCAGTGGTTTGAGGGTAGAATGTTCTGTAAATGTCTGTTAGGCCCATTTGTTCTAGAGTTGCATTAAAATTTTTTTTTCTTTGCTTATTTTATAGTTGGAGAATCTGTCCACTTCTGTCAGTGGGGTGTTGAAATCCCCAAATATTATGATGTTACTGTTTATCATTTTGTTTAGATCAAGTAGGGTTTGCTTTATGAATCTGGTTCATCTGTGTTATGTGTATATCATTAGCACTATTTCAAATTTCACTTTTGACTGCTTTGTTTTGATTTGTTATTTTGTTCATAGTATGTCCATAAAATTACCACTCATAAGCTCGTAAACATTTTTCAGTCATAGCAATATTAATAGTATTCCCAGGTGCCATCGCCCACATCCAGAGGGCCAGGGATTATTGGACTCTCCAGGTGTTAACTCATTTTAATGCTATTCTATTTTTTAATTTCCAACATTCTCTTATTAGATGCAAGTTCAACCTTATAATTGTTCTTAGGACATGATAGTAAAAACTGTAATTCTAATTTTAATGTGTCTTTATTTTATTTCACATGTATTTGATCAAGATGAGTATTTCATTTTTATAGGAAAAGTGTCATCAGTTTTCCTGGTCTGATATAGGACACTATTATTCATTTGTAAGCTAGAGGGCATTCTTTACTGTATCCTGAGATATAGACAATGCTGACAAAGAATTAGAGACTCATGTAAGCTCAGCTGTGAGACCTTATGTCCGCCATTCAGGGAGCTGCCATCAGACGGCTGTGGCAACTTGAAAATTGCCTTGTACTTTCTCTTCTCTCCAGGGAGTGGTGGCTGGGAGTGGGGATTTACTCTTAATTGAAATTTCCTGTCTTCTAATTAATTTCTTTTTAAAAAATAAATATATTGAATTAAGAAAATCTCTTCATGACAACTAAAAAAGGAATTTTAACATGAAACAGGATTTAAGATATAAAACATCTCACAGCTTGCCCAGTAGTATTTTTCTCTCTGTATTTTATATATTCAGATTGCTATTTACTTCTATAGTGGTGTTCTTCATTCTGTTGTTCACCTGTATACATGGAAATCTGTGTATAACTTTATACATAGACTTTATCTTTATGTCTTTTTCTCTGGCAGCCTCACTTTTGGCTATTTTGAGGTTTGCTTGTCAGAGGTAAGTGGGAAATCAGCCACTTTAGGTGCTAGCCTTTGATTTTCTTCACTTATATGTGCCCAGTAGCTAGTCTTTTCTGTTTCCCAAATGCAGAAGCTAGAACATTGGCTAGAGCCTAGAATCTCTCTGTTCTTGATTTCCTCATGATTATTCTGAAGTAGAAAGTACTCTCCTCAAAGATGGCAGCTGTGTGACTAGCTTTCTTGTTGTATGTTAACACGCTGCTGTCTTAATTCACTCTCAAATTTCCCTTTCCATGATGTAGAGTTGGAATCATAAAGTAGGGCTGTTAAGACTCCTATAAAGCTTCCAGTTTGTTAGATGATTTTTAATATACATTTTTATAATTTTTTGAACCACAGTCAAATGAGCATTCTAGCAGATCAAGTACCTAGTGATCATAAGGAAACATGATGAATATATTGTATTGCTCCATGCAATATTACATTATTTTGGCCACAAAAGTACAGATGATTCTTTTTCAAATTGCAATGAATTCATGTGTTGAGTATGTGGAAGACTAGTTAATGAAATTTTACAGACATTATCAATGATGCATCCAGGTACTTCTACATGCAAGAAAACAACTCATATGAAATCCATAATGATGAAGTTAATATAACTGTAATGTAATACTAAAATAAGAATCACAGCAAGTGAAAGCTGCTTATGATATCCCTATTGATGATATGACGATAAAGCTTGCTTCCCTAAAATTGTGGAGATGTGAAAGCCCACACACATTGTATCCCAGTGCTGTTTGACGACCTAATTTTTTAGTGGAATACTGAAGAATTTCAGTCTCAGTAAGCTGTAGTAATGTGCTAAGATTCATTTGTGAACCCCAGACTTTAGAAACATTTAACAAACTACCCGATAGGATATTTAGTAGCCTTCAACAACTTGTAAAAAGAAATTGCCAGTCATTACCCATAAGAACTGAAAAAAGGGCTTGTAATTTTTATACAGTCAATGGTTCATCAAGTTGACCCTTGTATGAGGTGACTACAATGCACATATTTGACAATCACTGGTTCAGTTGAACTCTCTTTTTGCAGTAAAATACCCCTGACGTCTGCAGAAAGAAGGTTCTTGTCAGTTGTCCTAAAGTTAAATATTTTCCTGTTTTGTATGTGAAGTATTTGCTTAAGAATATGAACTTCTAGGTTATATACTGGGCCAGTTTATTTATTAATAAGATTTTACTTAAGAGCATCTGTAAACTGGGATTTCTTCCTATCACGGGGATATGTATTCCATTATAGGGTAATTGTGATTGTTTGAAAGTTGGGTCCAATGTTAAGTTGAAATCTGTCTTATGATAACTTCTATTTATTTTTTCATTTCCTGGGTAATGATAAAGTTTGTTGTTTTGCTATCACACTTGTCTGAGTGTTTCAGGCCTATGACACGGCCACATTTGCATTAACTTACAGAGTAATAAGCATGGAATTCTTTGGAGTGAATTTTTTTCTTCTGCAGTTATCTGCATTATGGATGGAGATTGTCCAGAAGATTTCTTTCCAAAGAGAGCAGACTCACTTCACCATGCAATTTGCTTTGAGATGGAAATGGCCCAGGAAACGATAGGGTTTATATTTATCTGCTTACCTAATAGGAAAGCAAGCAGACACAAAGATTCCTCTCTGTCCCAAATCTCTGATAATTTCCCCAGGAGTAAGTATCGAGAACTCCAGAATTCAGAAGTTCCAACTCCCTTACCAGGCAGTTTGAAGTACTTGAATAACTGATAAGTTCTCTATGACTTTTGACTGTGTGTAGAAATGACTCTTCTGCTTCCCACCATTGACATGTTACTGGAAACAAACAATAGTTTGAGGATGTAGCTTAATAATAGGAATTTAAAAAAAAATAGCTATCTTTGCTGTTTTTAAACAGCTGAGCATATTTGTCAAAAGTAGTCTAGAGGTCTTATCTGTCTCATGTAGTAAACCAGTAGGCAGTTTTTCAAGAGGTAAACTAAAGTGCTGAATAAGACTTGCAAATGGAAAAAAATCCTATGTCATTGAGGTAGAGATAAACTTGGAGCCCGAGTGCCATGCATATTTCTTGAAAATTTAAGGGAATGACAGCTATTAGCAAGCTGAAGGCACAATTCTTTAAGAACTAACACACAATAATCTTTTGTTTCCTTCTGCCCTAAAATCTCACATCACATTCTATTTGGTTAGACAGCTATTGAACTCAAAAGAACTTCAGAGTTTCTTTCAAGATTCTTTTTCTACCTTTTTCTTTTTGGTGTTATAAATACATTCAAGCTCTTGGGCATGATTTGAATTATTCTATTAAATTCTGCAAAATCTTAGTGATTGGTTTCTGGGATCCCCCCTATTATCAAGACCACTGCCAAATATTAAGGGCAATGATATGGTCAGAGAAAAAAGAAAATAGAGAAGCATCGAGATAGATAATTTGGATGAAGAACCCTCATTTGATTATCTGCCAGAATATTGGAGAGTGACTACGGCAAAATTGGGTCTATAAGCATTTAAAGTATTTTAAAAAAAATGGGAAAAATGAATCAACACCTTGTGGAAATCATATTTTATTTGACTGAATTATTTTTTGGAAACATTTGTCTTAAGTCTTTAACAAATGGAAAGATAGAACAGGTTTGTTGTTGTTGTTATTGTTGCTATTTTACAATTAAAAAGGGTTTGGTCCAATCAAATTTCGAATATATATACCTGAGCAGTCTGCCCATTTGTTTCAGTTAACTGGTAGGGTTTTTTAATGTGTATTAATTTTACCTCCTATTTATAGAAGAAAAGTGCTGTTTTTTGAGAGAAAGTCAGAGTCCAGGGAATATGATGCTTTAAAGTAATGTTTCTGACTACACCCACTGAAGGTCACTTTATCTATCCAAGGGTAAAGCTTTTCTTTCTCTCTTTTATTTTTTTTGAAGTTGGACTGCGGCCTGCATAGACTTTCTTTTTCCTTTAAAGATATCGTTTTCTGCCTAATTGTGCCCAGCTTCATTTACACCCTGAAAAGGATTGTGTTTGAGCTTACAGACTCAGGAGACTCTTTCACTCAATAGCCAAACTCCAGCAATAGCCCTCTGGGATATTTGAGTAAATGTAAGTGAAAGCTCCCTGTGTTTGTCTCTGTGTTCCCTTTAAACAAAAGTTTAACTCAGGACACTATGGGAATATTTAAAGAAATTTATCTGTAGAACTGTCTTCTAGATAAGATCCAAAAAATACTTTTTGGCCTGCAAAAGCGTTCATCAGTCAGCAGAATTTCCATTAGCACCTCTGATGTTTTCAAGCCACCTTCTCCCCGTATTAATAGGTAAAAGAACTACAAGCATCTGCCTACAACATATAATGCTATTCCTTTAAAACTTTCCATCAGAACTTTATAGCAAAGCATTAAAAATAAAAGGTCAAATCAAGGATAGTAAATTTATTTCAATTCCAATGAAATGCCAATTCCAATAAATTAGTGAATTTGGCATCATGTGCAAGCTAATGAGAACAATGAGAATGTATCTGCATTCAGTGGGAAAGCATGCTGTGATTGATTTTTGATGTCTGCCATGGGCATGGGAAAGCAAGTGATAGCATATCTTATACATGTGTTCCACCTCTGGCTTAAATCCTCAACATCTGGTTTGCATAGACCTACTAATACCTATCTGGTTTTCTGGTCTACATCATTAATGTTCTCTTAGCTCAGGCTGCTTATGCCAAACTGAAGCTCAATTCATCAGAATCTCAGGCCATTGGATCCCTTTAATTAGGAAAATGTTAAAATCTGAAAATTTAGTAACAGGCCAGCTTTGCTAACTTGGTCTTCAGGTTCCAGAACTAGGGGTATTTTTTGATCTTTATGATCAGGATTCAGTAACAGGCCAGCTTTGATAACTTGGTCTTCAGATTCCAGAACTAGGGGTATTTTTTGATCTTTATGACCATAACTTACTTTATGTTACAATTCCAGTTTAACAGCCTAGCTTCCTCTCCTTGGAAACCCTGTGCATGATATGACAATGCTTTTGTGCACTACTTTGGTTTGCCATTTCCTTCCAGCGAGCAGAGTCAATCTGACCATAGACATATGGTCTGATTTTACACTGAAATCAAGAGAGTTCCAGGACCTTTGCCTTTTGTACAGCTGTAATCCTCTGAAACCATGTCCCTCTCACCCCATGATCCTCATCTTGTCCACTGTTAAGAATGACTCTTATTTCCTGGTCTGCCCCTGATTAACCTCTTTCACCACAGACTGATATGCTATGGTAACAGCTGCTTTTTATTGTGTTGAGATTTTGTTTAGATTTAGAAATAACTTTTACGCTTTGAGCTACTCTAGCTCTTATTAATTTGTGGAATGAACTCACAATATGACACATGCTTTTCAGCTTCATGGAATTTGTTGCTAACATAGTTTGTAATTTCTATTAGGTAGTTTAAGACAGAAAATAAACAAGTTATCCAACTGGGTAAATATATTAGTAGAAGAGACTCTGGTGATATGATATAAGGCAAATCAAAGGAATTTATTTTAAATGTGGTATTGAGTTTTAAAAAAAATGCATCAAATAAGCTTAACCCATAACTGGAATAGAAATCCAAGTCTAGACTATCAAATTAAATAAGATAAATTCCTCCAAAAATAAAAAGCCAGCTCAAGAAAATTGGAGAGTTGAATGTAAAAATGGATACATTGCAGGTGGCCAATACTTTGAAAAGAAAAAAACTTCAGCTTGTAGCGATGGAGATGAAAAACCTGGAGAAGAGAATGCTGATCTACTGAAGCAGATGGTCCAAACAAACACGAGCTAGGAAAACAAAGCACAAAGTCTGGGAGGAGAGCCAACATCTACAATGGACTAATAAAAGTGAACAAACACCTCGGCAACCATGTCTGACAGCTAGGAACCCGAGTTGGCACTGCTCAGCTCATTGTTTTGGGGATATCAGAAAAAGCAGAGGGACTACCAGTCTGTAGATGTTCCCATTCACTGTGGACCCACAATCACTGGAGAGAATTAGAATCCTTCTAGTGCCAGGAAAGCTCTTAAGGTTTTCACATTACCACTGCTGGTGATATTCTTATTTAAATATGCTGATAAACCAAGGAATTATGTAAGATATTATATTAAGAAGTTGTAATCTATAGTAGAAACCTTTAAAGAAGGAGAATAGGGAGAATGAATGCTTAATTCAGAGATAAGTTTTTGTATCATATTTTTCATAAATAGTTGTGTTTTGGGCTAGGTAACAAACACTTACAAAGGTTCTTAAGAGACAGAGATTACACATCTAAAAATTCCTTGCTCTGTACAATGCTCTGCATATTAATTTAGTGAATTATTATAGTATTTAATGTTTCAGTAGTATGATATTAACAATGGAACCTATAGTTAATTCTTGTAATAATTTGTAATAGAACCAGTGTTGATTGCATCATTCTTTACCCGTTGCAATTTATGTATCGCTCATATTTTATAATTGCAACACAGTGGTTAGGATCTTTCGAGAGAGCCAGACCTGGGCTTAAATTACTCACTAACTTGCTGTGTGACCTTTGACAAATTCCTTAACCTATTTAACCCTCAGTTTCTTAAATATATTGAAACTATAAAATGAAATGCATATAAAGTGCTTAGTGTAGATTCTGGCATAGGGCAAGCAGTCAATAACTGATAGATATTAACATTTTTTTTCTGTCAGTGCTACACAGACATAAAATAATAACATTAGTGCTAAAAATTATATAAACTGAAAATGAAACCTCTAAAAACTAATAATGGAATTAATGTTTTGAGAGTTTTGATCTTCCTGATACTGTATTATTAAATTTAAGACCTATCTAGATCTGTTTTAATTTGGAAAGTGACCACTTTTTCATTGGATTATTTGTGTTTATCTCATTGATTTATAGGCACTCTATATAGATTTTTACTTATAATGTATATCATAAATGCTTATTCCCATTTGATATTTGCCTTTTAATTTTTAAAATTTCTTATTTTTTATTGATACATAATATTTGTACAAATTTATGAGGTCTGTATGATATTTTGTTAAATGTATACAACGTATAATGATCAAATCAGTGAATATAGGACATCCATTACCTCAAGTATTTATCATTTCTATGTGTTGTGATCATTTCAAGTCCTCTCTTCTAGCTATTTTGAATATACAATATATTGTTGTTAACTATAGTCACCCTACTCTGCTATCGAGCAATAAAACTTATTCCTCCTATCTAAATGTATGTTTGTACCCACTCACCAACTCTCTTAATTGCCCTCCCCCACAATGCAGCTGATTTTTGTATATGGTGAGAAGTAGAGGTTTAGTTCCATTCTTCTGCATGTGGATATCCAATTTTCCTAATATCATTTATTAAAGAGGGTGTCCTTTCCCCTTTTGGTGCCTTTGTCAAAAATTGGTTGGCTGTAAATAACTAGATTTATTTTTGGGCCCTTTATTCTGTTTCATTGGTCTATGTGTCTGTTTTTATACCAATACCATCCTGTTTTGGTAAATATAGCCTTTTAATGTATTTTGAAGTCAAGTAGTGTGGTGCCTCCAGCTTTGTTCTTTTTGCTTAGGATTGCCTTGGTTATTTGGGCTCTTTTTTTGTTCCATATGAATTTTAGGATTTTTAAAAAAATTCTGTGAAAAATGACACTGGTATTTTGAATAGGGGTTGCATTGAATCTGTAGAATTCTTTGGGTAGTATGATCATTTTAACAATGTTAATTCTTGTAATTCATGAGTGTGGGATGTCTTTCCATTCGTTTGTGTCCTCTTCAATTTTTTTCATAGGAGTTTTATAGTTTTCCTTGTAAAGGTCTTTCACATTGTTGGTTAAATTTATTCCAATGTATTTTATTAATTTTTGTAGCTATCGTACTTGCCTGTTAATTTTTAATTATGTTTTACTACACGAAGTTATTACTGTTTATATCAGCATAGATACTTTTCTTTAAGGCCTTGGGCTTTATGTTTAACTTAGGAAAACCTTCTCAATTCCAAATTTAAAAAGAAATCTGTATTTTAAAATCTTCCAAAGTTTTTAAAAATGTTTATGTATTTATATAAAATTGACTTTTTTTTGAGAGTATAGGAAATGGAAATCTAAATTAGTAATTCAATTTAATATTTTCCCTAAAGGAATGTTCAGTGATCCTCATGTCATTTTTGAGTAGTCCATTTTCTTGCCACTGATTTGAAAATATTTATCAGGTATTTAATATAGTTATAATTTTTATTTTGTTTTCTTTCATTGATGTATTTGTGTATTTTTATATTCTGTATCTTTGAATGAATAATATAATTTTTAAATGAATATGGCTTTATGGTATATTTTAACATATAGTATGGAAACTGATCACTCTTTTCTTTTTTTTTTTTTTGAAATGATGATCTCATAAGTTTTACTCTTTAGGTAAAATTTAGAATCAGCAGTACAACGTAACCTAAACATTTGTACCCCCATAATATGCATAAATAAAAAAAATGGTAACTTTGAAAAAAAAAGATTCCTATTTATATTAGGCTGAACTTTCAATTAATTAAAAATTAATTTGTGAAGGTTTAGCATTTTAATTATATGGGATTTTTCACATAAGAATAAAGTGTCTTCTTCGGTCTTTAAAAATATATATTTAGTTAAATTTTATAGTATTCTTGATCTTCATCTTTAACATTTTCTGTTCCATTTATTTCTAGGTATTTTTATAATTTTTATTGTTTAGAAGAATGGTTTATTTTTATTATATTTCTTTTTGATTTTAAACTATCATCCCAACCAAGTATTTGTTTCTTATTTTTCAAAGTAATACATGTGCAGAGTTTTAACATAAAATAATAAAAAATAGCTCTCTTTGGATCTAACCAACTGATGTGCTGTAGCCAGCTTGTGGGGGTCTCTTCCCAACTCTGTATTCAGAGATGACAAATTGGTACCTTTAAATGGGCCACAGTGGGAGTATTTCCATCACAGAAATTGGCACATGTTACAACTCTGGACTTTTTCTTTCTTTCTTTCTTTCTTTCTTTCTTTCTTTCTTTCTTTCTTTCTTTCTTTATTCCTTCCTTCCTTCCTTCCTTCCTTCCTTCCTTCCTTCCTTCCTTCCTTTCTTTCTTCCTTCCTTCCTTCCTTCCTTCCTTCCTTCCTTCCTTCCTTCCTTCCTTTCTTTCTTTCTTTCTTTCTTTCTTTCTTTCTTTCTTTCTCTTTCTTTCTTTCACCAGAGAGCAAATTTTAAACATTTACCAGCCCACCCCTGGAACTACACTACTCTACTCCAGTTCCCACCTCCAGAGACAACAATTTTTAACATTTTTAGCAGTTTCTTCAGCTACATATATTTGTTTCTAAATATCATGCTTTTAAAAAAAATTCATTAGCTATTGCTTATGATATTTACTTCCTACCCTGACTGATGAGAAATTCACTCTCATACACCATTTCCCTCCTTCTCATCCTCCTCCCCCATTATAGTCATATCTTATTTTAGGTTAATTCATTATTCAGGACATTATCATGATTAAGTCAATATTTTTCCCATGAGCTATATTATATACTGTAATTTCATTTCCATTCTTATACAACTTTTTTGTCCTTATTTGAGTTAATAATTGCCTTATTTTTTTCTGCTTAGTTTTCTATGAATAAATGTATCACTAATTATTCCCACACAACCAAATGTGTGAAACTCCTCTGAATAAAGTTAAACACATCAGGTAGTGTAAGTTTTTTTTTTATTTCAGCATATTACGGGGGTACAAATGTTTAGGTTACATATATTGCCTTTGCCCCACCCGAGTCAGAGCTTCAAGCGTGTCCGTCCCCCAGACGGTGCACACTGCACCCATTGGGTGTGTATATGCCCATCTCCTCCTCCCCGCTCCCACTTGCCCATCACTCGATGAATGTTATTGCTATATGTGCACTTAGGTGTTGATCAGTTAATGCCAATTTGATGGTGAGTACATGCGGTGCTTATTTTTCCATTCTTGTGATACTTCACTTAGTAGAATGCACTCCAGCTCTATTCAGGATCCAGGATAATACAAGAGGTGCTGGATCACCTTTGTTTTTTTTTTTTTAATTAATTAATTAATTTATTTATTATTCCAGGGTTTTGTGAGGGTACAAACATTGTAGTTACACTTTATGTCTTTGCCTCGCCCAAAGGCATGTCCTTCCCTCCCTTTAGTGCTCCCCGTGTCCTTTAGTTGTAGATTTGCCCCCATCCCCCTAATCCCTAGAGAATATTTCTGCCATGTGATCAACCGAGTGTTGATCAGTTAGTACCAATTTGATGGTGAGTACAAATGGATCCCGTTCTTCTGCTCTTGTGGTGCCCCACTTTTGGATAATGGGCTTAAGTTTAATCCAGGAAAGTATAAGAGGTGCTAGATCACTGTCGTTTCTTATGATTGAGTAATATTCCATTGTAAACATATACCAAATTTTGATAATCCACTCATGGATCGACGGGCACTTGGGTTGTTTCCACATTCTTGCAATAGTGAATTGTGCTGCCATAAACATTC
>CAUYRB010068735.1:0-33398 GCA_963574695.1 Propithecus perrieri
AATAGAAGTCAAAATCATTGGCTAAGAGAGAGCGTAAGGTTGGAGGTGATGGAGGTTTGAGGAACCATTAGAAGGTAAAATAAGAGATGTGATTGTAGAAAGGGAGGCCTGATTGTGGAGGGGTTGCTGTAATCAGCAAAGCCAAGGTAAGTTATGACCATGGGAGTAAGTGGCCGAGAGAGACTAAGAAAGTGAGGTCTATCACTTATAAATAATTGCTTATTATTTATACATAATTTATAAATAAATTATTATTATTTATAAATAATAATAAATAAATAATTACTTTTAGTAGAGATGGGGTCTCGCTCTTTCTCAGGCTGGTCTTGAACTCCTGAGCTCAAGCAATCCTCCCACCTCGGCCTCCTAGAGTGCTAGGATTACAGGCGTGAGCCACCGTGCCTGGCCGCCTTATGATTATCTTAATAACATTTTCTTTTCTCCAGCTTTCTTTATTATAAGAATACACTATATAATACATATAACCTTAAAAAAATGTGTTCCACAGACTATTTATTAAATATATTATCAGTAAGGTTTCTGGTCAACAGTAGGCTATTAGTAGTTAAGTTTTGGGGGAGTAAAAAATTACATGTGGATTTTTGACTGTGGAAGGCTAACCTCTCTCACCCCCGTGTTGTCCAAGGTTCAACTGTAAATAATAATAAATAAATAATTATTATTATTTATAAATAATCTATAAATAATTGCTGAATGACTAATGGAGGCAAAATCACTAGAGATGATCTGATTTTAAGATCGGAGAGGCAGGACGGTAGAAAGATCATTTGCATGGTTATGAAAATTACCAAGAATTATTATGGGAAAATTATAGTGAGACTGACAGCGGGCTAGGAGTTAAAACCTTCAGGGATCAGTAAATGACTGGCATAAGATGACAGACGGGTGGGGGGAGGTGTAGATGGGAGAATCTGAACTCATAAGATTCAAAGCTATAGGGATTTGGGGGAGGAGAGATGGGGAATAGTCTAGGAGTGGCAATGTGGGTCAAGAAAAATGTCTACTCAACCTCCTGGCCCAGTCGTATAAGAGATATGAGAGAAAAGAATAGCTATCAGCCATTGGCTTTCCCTGGAATTGAGATAAGCACATATTGGCTAGAAAGTCATCAATACCAGGTTGACTCTGTAAAGGGCTAGATAGTAAATGTTTTCGGCTTTGTGGCCCATAGGGTCTTTGTTGCAACTACAGTTGAACCTTGGACAACACGGGGGTGAGAGGGGCTAGCCTTCCACAGTCAAAAATCCACATGTAATTTTTTACTCCCCCAAAACTTAACTACCAATAGCCTACTGTTGACCAGAAACCTTACTGATAATATACTTAATAAATAGTCTATGGAACACACTTTTTTAAGGTTATATGTATTATATAATGTATTCTTATAATAAAGAAAGCTGGAGAAAAGAAAATGTTATTAAGAAAATCATAAGGCGGCCAGGCACAGTGGCTCACGCCTCTCTGGGAGGCCGAGGCGGGCGGATTGTTTGAACTCAGGAGTTCGAAACCAGCCTGAGCAAGAGCGAGACTCCGTCTCTACTAAAATTAGAAAGAAATTAATTGGACAACTAAAAATATACAGAAAAAATTAGCCGGGCATGGTGGCGCATGCCTGTAGTCCCAGCTACTCGGGAGGCTGAGGCAGGAGGATTGCTTGAGCCCAGGAGTTTGAGGTTGCTGTGAGCGAGGATGACGCCACGGCACTCACTCTAGCCCAGGCAACAGAGTGAGACTCTGTCTCAGAAAAAAAAAAAAAAAGTCCAGGAAGTGAGTTATCTATGATTTTTCAGTTTGTCCTGTTTTTCTGGGAACTGTCATTTTAGTAAACAAAAAACTAGCAAAATCAATATCCCCATTTTAGCTAAATTCTAGAAACTGCTCTGCACTACTCAACTGGCGTGGATCCAGAGGACAGGTCTGGATTACCTGGTGGAAAAGTCTGGCCTTTCCCCTGTCAACCTTCAAGTTACCTGCACTTGGAAGAGCAGCAGAAAGAGCAGTCCCAGAAAGAGCAGGACCGTGGCAGCAATGTGTTTATTTTAAGCATGTTTTTTACAAGTAGTTCACATACCATAAAATTCACCTTTTCAAAGTGTACAATTCAGTGGTTTTTAGTATATTCACAAGGTTGTACAACTATCTTCATTGTCCAACTCCAGAACATTTTCATTCCCCTAAAAGTAACCCCCTACCCATCAGCAGTCACTCCCCTCTCCTAGCCCCTGGTAACCACTAACCTGCTTTCTGTCTCTGTGGATTTGCCTGTTCTGGACATTGCATAGAAATGGAATTATACAATAGGTGGCCTTTTGCATCTGGCTTCTTTCACGTATAATAATGTTTTTAAGGTTTTTCCATGTTGCAGCATGGATCGGTGTCTCACTCCTTCTTCTTGCTGAGTAAGACTCCATTGTGGCCGGGCGCGGTGGCTCACGCCTGTAATCCTAGCACTCTGGGAGGCCGAGGCGGGTGGATCGCTCAAGGTCAGGAGTTCGAGACCAGCCTGAACAAGAGCGAGACCCTGTCTCTACTAAAAATAGAAAGAAATTATCTGGACAACTAAAAATATATACAGAAAAAAAAAATTAGCCGGGCATGGCGGCGCATGCCTGTAGTCCCAGCTACCTGGGAGGCTGAGGCAGGAGGATCGCTTCAGCCCAGGAGTTTGAGGTTGCTGTGAGCTAGGCTGACGCCACAGCACTCTAGCCTGGGCAACAGAGTGAGACTCTGTCTCAAAAAAACAAACAAACAAAAAAAGACTCCATTGTGTGGCCATATCACATTTTGTTTATCCATTCATCAGCTGATGGCCCTGTGGGCTGTTTCTACTTTGGGACTATACAAGTCTTCGTATAGACATGTTCTCATTTTCTTGGGTATATGCCTAGCAGTGGAGTTGCTGGGTCAGATGGCAACTCTATGGTTAACCTTCCAAGGAGCCGCCAGACTGAAATCACTTTTCTTGAGTAAGCTTCTCATTGAAGTAAACATCTATCCATAAAAATGCAAAAATCACAAGTGTACAGCTCCACAAATTTTCGCAAAGGGAACCCACCCACGTGATCAGCACCCAGATCAAGGGACAGAACATGAGGAGCTCCCAGTCCCTGCCCCACCCCTAAGGGTGACCACTATCCTGACCCCTCACACCATACATTACTGTTGCCCGTTTCTCAACTTTAAATGAATGAAACCTTTTGTTTCCAGCTTCTGTTCTACATTATGTTGGAAGATCTGTCCATGTTGTTGAGTGTAATTCCTGCTTCTCTGTTTGTTCATTTTCTTTGCCCTATAACAGGGGTCAGGAAACATATTCTGTTAAGGGCCAGATAGTAAATCTTTGAAGCTTTGCGGGCCATGTGGTCTCTGTCGGGACTGCTCAATTCTGCCATTGTCATTGCAAAACAGCCTGAGACCATGCACACATTAATGACTGGGGCTGTGTTTCAATAAAACTTTATTTATGGACACTGAAATCTGAATTTCATATCATCATCATATGTCACAAAAATTATTCTTCTTTTGGCTTCTTTCAATCATATAAAAGTGTGAAAACCATTCTTAGCCCATGAGCTGTACAAAAGCAGGCGGTGAGCTGGATTTGGCGCGCAGGATGATGTACTTTGCCAACTCCTGCTCTACAGTATTTGACTGTGGGAATAAGCCCCAGCACAGTTATCCACTGTACTGCGGATGGACACTTAGGTAATTTCCCACTTGGAGCCATTATACAGTATGCGGCCATCATCATTTACACACGCCCATAAAACGCTGTGGTTGAAGACCTTCCACCTGCTCCCTGCCCTCTCTGCCCAGCAGTGGCCAGGTGCCATAGAAGCCACCAAGTTTTATGCCAGTATTCCTCTCCCAAATCAGACCATGTCATATTATTTGCCAACTTGCTCTATTAGCTAATCCCCAGATGACTTGGACAGATGGAATAGAAAGTCATAATTCAGAGTAAAAGATTAAAAGTCTCCAATGAGGCCAGGCGCGGTGGATCACACCTGTAATCCTAGCTCTCTGGGAGGCCGAGGCGGGCGGATTGTTTGAGCTCAGGGGTTTGAAACCAGCCTGAGCAAGAGCAAGACCCCGTCTCTACTAAAAATAGAAAGAAATTAATTGGACAACTAAAAATATATAGAAAAAAAAAAACTAGCCGGGCATGGTGGCGCATGCCTGTAGTCCCAGCTATTCGGGAGGCTGAGGCAGGAGGATCGCTTGAGCCCAGGAGTATGAGGTTGCTGTGAGCTAAGATGACGCCACAGCACTCTAGCCCAGGCAACACAGTGAGACTCTGTCTCAAAAAAAAAAAAAAAAAAAGTCTCCAATGAGCAAGGAAGGCCAGCTGTCCAAGGGATAAGGACCAGTAGTGTCCTCAGCCAACGTGGGCACAGTGGAAACTGTTACTAAAATCTCCTCCGGGTCTCATGAGCCTTTCTGACAAGCTGTTCTTGCCACCTCCTTCCTGTCCCCTCATAGTAACTAACCTAACTGATAGTCAGGAGCTAGCGAATGTTTCCGGAAACAGCCAGATGGGAAATATTTTCAGCTTTTCAGGCTGTACACTCTCCCTTGCAATTACTGGACCCTGCCATTATAGCACAAAGCTGCCACAGTCAGTATGTAAATGAAGGGGTGTAGCTATGTGCTGATAAAACTTTACTTATAAAACCAAGCTGGATTTAGCATGCCGGCTGTGGTCTGCCAGCCCTTGCTTTACACTGCAAGCATTTATTGGACATCTGCTACCTGCCAGGCCACTATCCAAGGCACCAGAGCTACCAGAACATTTACAATTCTCGCCTCCCAACAGAACCCAGCAAACAAATCATCGTGATCCACTGGGACAGCACAAAAATAAGTAGCCACAGCTATTTAAGGGAAGGAATGAGATCCCAGAAATGCAACTAAAGGACCTTGCTAGCAACATTTCAACTTTAAAGCTTTGGGAAAATAAAAAGTAGTTCCTATTATACACACACACACACACACACACACACACAACACACACACTGAGGTTTCAATGAGACTTTACAATCAGAAATGTTTCTCCAACTAATTAGCTATCCTAATTCTTCAATACTCCTGATGCCTTAGTTCAGGAATAAAAATACAATGAAGCCAGGTGTAGTGGTGCACACCTGTAGTCCCAGCTACTCGGGAGGCTGAGGCAGAAGGATCACTTGAGCCCAGGAGTTTGAGGCTACAGTGAGCTATGATGATGCCACTGCACTCTAACCCAGGCAACAGAGAGAGATCCTACCTCAAAAAAAAGAAAAAAAAATCATACCATAGCGCTAACAAACTATTCAAGGTCATGATAGCCAGAGGTTACCATAGTGTTTACATGACACTGTGAAAAGCATAAGACACAACAGAAATTTTAGAACCAGAGGAGCGGACCCAAGAACATCAAGTTCAGAGACAGGCCTTGGTCAGGTGAGATCTAAAAATTAAACACCCCAAAAACTTCGTTTCTTACAGATTTTCCAGAAGCTCCAATGACTAATCAGCCTTTACAAAGTTCCTTTTCTTACAACCTACATGGATTGCAAGAGGCATTGAGCTCAGAGGCTGGTGTCTGCTGGCTGCCAGCTCCTTGGTGCTGTCCAATCCTCTAAAGGCCCCTGGTCTCAGGGGGTGGTCCACCGAAGCTCATGGCCACCAGGGGCCACTCCCTGGAGTCCACTAGTTCCACTCCTGCTGGTCAAGCAAGCACGTGCCAGGAATGCTTCCGCCTTTCTCCATCTCGCTCCAACCTGTAACTCCCAGGCCAACTCCTCCCTACCCTGCCCTGCCTCACTGCCATCCTCCCCTCAGTCTTTAGACTTTAGCCAGAGCTCTAGTGCCAATAGTGCTGAGGTGGGGAAATTCTGCCTTAATCCAAAAATGGATCAAATGAGACTTTCAGGCACTTCTCTGTAAGGGATATATTTGGGGTACCCAGAGCCAACCGGTAACCTTTAACCTATGTGAACCACAGGTTGTTTCTCCCCAACAAGGGTTTCCATAGTGGGCAAGCTTTGTTTTAGAGCCGTGGCATTCACCAGGGGTGACTGTGTCCCCCAGGGGATGCTTGACAATGCCTGGAGACATTCTTGGTTGCCACAACTGAGCAGGCGGCTGCTCCTGGCATTGAGTGGGTAGAGGCCAGAGATGTTGCTCAACATCCTGAATGCACAGGACAGCCCCACAGCAAAGAACGATCCAGCCTAGATGTCAGCAGTGACAGGTTGAGACACCCTGAGAATAAACAAGCAAGGGCTGCAGAGGTGCCTTCCGGCCCCAAGCCCAGGTTCCCTGGGTTCCATCAAATGCTATGTCAGCTAGAGCAGCGGTGACCAGCGTTCCCACACTCAGTGTGCGTCTGAATGCCCTAGGCACCTGGGTCAAGTGCAGGTGCTGAGGCAGCAGGTGTGGGGCAGGGCCTGCGACTCCCCATTTCTCGCGAGCTCCCCCAGCTAGGCTGACACTGCTGGACTGACACCTCCTGACACCGCAGGTCTGCAGGCGACACTTTGAATGGGGAGGAGGTAACAAACAAAGAAAAGAGATGGGGTGAAGTCAGAAATCTGGGGAGACAGGTGGGAGCAGAGGACAGAGAAAGAGCCAGGAGAGAGAGGAGATTACGAAGTCACAGGCAGAGGCAGAGGCAGAGGCAGAGGTGTGGGAGGCTGAAGAAGGAGAGCTTCAGGGGGACACGGTCAGCAGGGCAGGGCTGGAGCTTCTGGAAAGCCCACTGCTCAGGCGTGCCCGGCAGATGAAGCAGGGCTCTGCGGCTGCGCCCAGGCAGCAGCGACTTTTTTTTTTAATTTCAGGATATTACGGGGGTACAAACATTTTAGTTACATAATTTGCTTTTGTACAGTTTGAGTCAAACTTATAACTGTGCCCATTACCCAGATAGTGCTCACTGTACTGATTATGTGTGAATTTCCCCATCCCCTCCGCCCTCCTCCCACCTGCTTGATTTCCGTTGAGTTTTACTTCTATATGTGCACATGAGTGCTGATCTATTAGTTCTAATTTAGTATTGAGGACGTGTGGTGTTTGTTTTTCCATTCTTGCCATACTTCACATAGAAGAATGGTTTCCAGTTCCATCCAGGTTGTTACAAAAGATATTAGTTCACTATTTTTTATGGCTGAGTAGAACTCCATGGTATACATACACCACATTTTATTAATCCACTCATGGATTGATAGGCACTGGGGTTGTTTCCACATATTTGCAATTGTGAATTGTGCTGCTATAAACATTTGAGTACAAGTGTCTTTTTTATAAAATGTCTTTTTGTCCTTTGGGTAAATATCTAGTAGTGGGATTGCTAGATCAAATGGTAGGTCTACTTTTTGTTCTTTGAAGTATCTCCATAATACTTTCCATAGAGGTCGTACTAATTTGCAGTCTCACCAACAGTGTATAAGTGTTCCTTTCTCTCTGCATCCATGCCAGCATCTGTTGTTTTGGGACTTTTTGATAAAAGCCATTCTCACTGGAGTTAGGTAATATCTCATTGTGGTTTTGATTTGCATTTCCCTGATGATTAGAGACGTTGAGCATTTTTTCATATGTTTGTTGGCCATTGGTCTATCTTCATTTGAAAATGTTCTGTTCATGTCTTTTGCCCGCTTTTTAATGGGGTTGTTCAATTTTTTTTCTTCCTGATTTGCTTATTTGTAGATTCTGGTTATCAGCCCTTTAACGGATGTATAGCATGCAAATATCTTCTCCCATTCTGTAGCTTTCACAATAGCAACAAAGAAAATAAAATACCTAGGAATATATTTAACCAAGGAGGTGAAAGACCTCTACAGGAAGAACTATGAAACATCGAGGAAGGAAATCGCAGAGGATGTAAACAAATGGAAGAACATATCATGCTCATAGATTGGCAGAATCAACATTGTTAAAATGTCTATACTACCCAAAGTGATTACAGATTCAATGCAATCCCCATTAAAATACCAACGTCATTTTTCACAGATCTAGAAAAAATAATTCTACACCTCATATGGAACCAGAAAAGACCCCATGTAGCCAAAGCAACCTTAAGTGAAAAGAACAAGCAGCAACTTTTAAAACTCCCGAGGTGCTGTCAATGTGCAGCCTCGAGTGAGAAGCTGACTCTGGCCTGGGCGAGCCATGAATCCCTTGTGGGTCTTATTAAACTGCAGATCCTGATCCTGGAGGGCAGCAGTGGGGCCCGAGACTCTGCATTTCCAGGAGGCTCTGGGAAGACTGGTCTGCAGCTGGCAGTTAGCAGGGCATCGGAGACACTGAGAGAGGAAGCCAGCCTTAAGGGGAAGAGGGAAGCCTTGCAGTTAGTGGCCTTTGAAGAATGTCACCTCGGTGCAAGGACTGCATTACCATGTCGTCATCAGACTGTCTAATTTCACTCCTTCCTGCTCCAGGCTCAACCCTTCCCCCCAGCCCCTCCTCCAGGGCAGCCAGGCCAGCTGGGCCCCTGCTTCCAGCTCTCCACTAAGTTCTCTGGCAGGCGGGTAACAGGAGCTTAAATCCAGGGGGGACCCCCACACTGCCTTTCCTCAGACCCGTGTCCCTGTGCACACGACGTGCCACACCTGAGGAAGACAATCCAATGCAAATTAACAACTATCTTGAAATTATACAACGGAGCACTGTTCTCTTAATTTGCTCATGTGGACAGAGAAAAAACATTTTCTGCCATGACTGTTTGAGGATATAGCAAACATTTTTTTATCTGCCTATTCATGCTGCTCAGAACTGAAAGATTCAAAGTGGAAATTTAAAATATAAAAAATGTACCAGGATTTTCTGCCCTGGAAATGCTCACACACACACATAACACGCACATATATACTTTCCCATCCCTCCCATGGCAGACACCGAAGGAGGTATCTATCTGTGGCTCTCTCAGCACCTCCAGGCCCAGCAATGCCCTATACCAGGCATTCTGCCACGCCCCAAGGAAGTTAGAGGGACACCTCGACCTTGGTCTCTTCACCCACAGTTGTAATACTGCCTCATGACCACATGCACGTGAAAACTGCCCTGTACACATGGCTTTGTTGTCCCCACCCAATTCCTAGAATAACTCCTGTATCCTATGCTACCAGTGCCCCACTCATATCATTCAAAACCTTCCAGTAAGCTCCAGCTAATTTCTAACCGTATCTCTGTGCCTGAGGTCATTGATACAGGCCCACAGAAGGTGGCTCTACTCACATGGCGTGCCTGAAGTGCATTACTGGGAGTAGGTATTAACTGATGGCTCTCAACACCTGGTGTATACATACCCCCAACTCCCTTGTCCCTCAAATGGGATAATTCCAAGGCATGTGCTTTGGTATATATGCAGAAAACACTTAACATAGCAGGCCTGAGACCGCTCTCCTTAGAAAGGCCTGCTTGCATGTGGGAACCTGGATTTCGGGAGGGTTCCCACCATTCCCGGAATCTATAAGAATGGTACACTACGCCTAAACTGTTCATCCAAATAATGTGATTTGTGCTGAGTGCCCACTTTCCTTCTGCGAGTCTGGAATTTTGATATGTGCTAGGCAGAAGGTGCCTATGTGACCAGCCCCTAATAAAAACCCTGGGCGCGGAGTCTCTAAGGAGCTTCCCTGCTTGACATTTCAGATGTGTTGTCTCAATCATCGTGGGAGGAATTAAGCACGCTCTGTGTGACTCCACTGGGAGAGCACTCTCGGAAGCACGCGCCTGGTTTCCTTCGGACTTCACCTGGCGCCTTTTCCCTTTGCTGACTGGCTCTGTATCCTTGCGCTGTGATAATCACAGCCACGAACATGGCATGTGCTGAGCCGTGTCAGCCCTCCTAGGGAATCGCTGGACCCAGAGGTGATCCTGGGGGCCCGTGACACAGCAAGTCCATTTCCTAGAGCTTCTCAAGTGTGGCGTTAAGCTCCAGTTGCCCACTGTGTGAGCTGCATTAATAGCCCAGCCTCTAATGGCTGTCTTCCTTTCCTGGTGTCACTTCCCCACCCACTCCCAGGAGTCCCTGCACCTCCCAACTAAACTCCCTGCACGCACTGGAAACCTCACCTCAGATTCCACTTCTGAGAGAACCCAAACGAAGGCAGTGTTGCATGGCATTTTATATTTCGTCAACCAGTGATGCCTTTGACTGTGTAAAACCCATGGGAGTGATCTTTATGGTTTCATACAAATGGGCAAAATCTTTGTGACACAGGGCTAGGCAAAGAGTTACTAGGAATGATACCAAAAGCACAATCCATAAAAGAAAAAAAAAGGTTAAATTGTCCTAATGGGCAAAGTAAAAATTTCCCTCCATGTAAGAATTCAGAAAAACTCCCTGATATTATCGTTCAATGACTGCAGTGGATGATCAGTCCCCCAGCAAAAGGAAGCAAGCTGTGTTGAGGCCTCTGGCAACTGAGGAACCACCTGAGCACCAAAATGGCCTGTCATGGGCTCCCAACAGAACACTGACTGATAGCTGCTCGTCGCCCGGACCAGTGGTTCTCAGCATTACCACGGGAGCTGGTGGAACGCAGATGCCAGGCTACTCCCTCACAGTTTCACATTCAGCATGTCTGGGTGGAGTCGCGGAATCTGCATTTCTACCAAGCTCCCAGGGAGGCTGCTGCTGCTGGGGGCTGCACTTTGAGAGCCATTGTCTAGTGTAACCTTTTGTTCCCTTGCTAGTTCACACTCTATTTCATTACTTGCATCCTGTCCATTGTGTTTTAATCATAATATTTTTAATATCAACCTTATTTATAAACTGCATTTTGTTGGAATAAATATTTACAAACTTGCTTCCTCCCATACTTGACTGGGAGCTCCTTGAGGGCAAAGGCCTGTGTGACTCATCTCTATCTACCATCTGCCCCTGCATAAAAGGAAGTGTTTGCTGAACCCGCTACCACAAAAGCTTAGCCAGCCACATATACCCACCTCTATTCTACAAAGAGTGTTATTAATACTATAGCCATCTCTAGGTATAAAACTCTACTAAGCAGTCAGCTAAATGCTTTGGACATCACTGCATAGACACACTCAAGAATCGATATAAGAAAGATGTTTTATTTACACATATACAAAGGACAAAAGACTAATGAACCAAACTGAAGTCACTGGACATGTAAAATGTGAGTGATTTTGCAACATGCACCATCATTGTGAGTTTTATAATTTGTGGCAATGCATGTCTGAAGGGCATAACTTGCTTTTTTCTGTTTTTTTTTTTTAACTTCTGAATTCATCTTGATTTTTCTCTTACTTCTTTTCGCCCATAAAAAAAGTTGGGCTGACAAACAGAGACAGGTATCCTCCTAAGTGCAGCAGGTGACCATCTATCTGGCTGATAACCAACCACACAGAATCGCTGGGTCCCCAGGGAGTGGACTTTGAACCCACAACGGAGGCTAAGAGCACCACAATCTGGAAGTTCCTTGAGCAGCCCTGCAAGACAAACCCTTCTTTGCCATTCTTATCCAAGCGAAGCAGGTGAGAGCTCAGGAGGGCAGTTGGCTTAATGATCCCTTTAAACTCTCTCAAGAAGTTTCTCTAAAATAAATTTTGATAAGCTGACCAGAACATTCATTATAGGAACTCCTGTTCTACACAAAGATTTAAACTATTAGACTTTAATCCCATAGACACAGGAAGCTCAATGAACCCCACGCACAAAAAAAAAAAAATGAAGAAAACTACACAAAGCATATCATAATCAAATTGTTTTTAAAAACTAGTGAAAAGGAGGATATCTTAAAAGCAATGAGAGAGAAAAAGACACGTTACATCCAGAGAAAGTTATTAGCCAATAAACAACTATGAACATGAACGAAGTAGCACTCCATCCAGCTCACAAACCTATGTCAACTGAAAGGAAACAAAGAAAGAAGCCACAAACGAATCCATGATCCCATTACAGTAAGTTTCAAACAAGCAAAACCAACCTGTGGAGTTATTCAGAATAGCAGTTACCCCTGGAAAGGGACATGAGGGTGGCTGGGAGCTGGTCATGTTCTGTTTCTGGACCTGGGCACTGGTTACCCAGGTGTGTGCACATTGTGAAAATTCATCAAGCTGCACACTTACACTTTATGCACTTTTCTGTACATATATTTCAATTACAAATTTACTAAAGGCAATCCACAAAGCCATCAGCTAGAATTAAATCACGCTGCTTCACTTTACGAAAGTTAGGTTTTTTGTTGGCATGCTACAACAACTCTTTGAAGTGCCTCTGAAATACTTTCTCTCTGAAAATACACATTGTACCTCCTCTTATAAAAATGACCTCCCACTGAAATCATTCAGGTCAGAAGTCTGGAACCTCTGACAAAGCAAAGGCACTGGGGCTGGCACGCCCACGCAATGTCACAGGCTGGGGCATGTTTCGCTGGTGCTGGAGGAAAAGGGGGCTGCTCTGAGGCAAAATGTCACCCACACTTGCAAATGCTGGGGGCTTGAAGCAATAGCCAGACCGATGCCATTGGCACCTGGGGGCTATTTTACTGAAGTCTCCAGGCTATGAAGACATACATGTGGATACATATTCTTGTGAAATATAGACAGTTACCCATTTACTTAAAAATCAATGTACCACCCGGCTGGGCGCGGTGGCTCATGCCTGTAATTCTAGCACTCTGGGAGGCTGAGGCAGGAGGATCGCTCGAGGTCAAGAGTTCAAGACCGGCCTGAGCAAGAGCGAGACCCCCTCTCTACTAAAAAAAAATAGAAAGAAATTAGCCAGACAACTAAAAATATATAGACAAAAAATTAGCCAGGCATGGTGGCACATGCCTGTAGTCCCAGCTACTCGGGAGGGTGAGGCAGGAGGATCGCTTGAGCCCAGGAGTTTCAGGTTGCTGTGAGCTAGGCTGATGCCATGGCACTCTAGCCTGGGCAACAGAGTGAGACTCTGCCTCAAAAAAAAAAAAAAATCAATGTACCCAAACTCATCCTCAATATACCCCAACTTATAATCAATATACCTAAACCTTGCATGGAGCTCCTCTCCTCCCCAACCTGAGAGACAGAGAGAGAGGGAGGGAGAGGGAGAGAGGGAGAGGGAGAGAGAGAGAGAGAGAGAGAGAGAGAGAGAGAGAGAGAGAGAGAGAACACACCATGAACAAATACGGAACAATCAGATAAAAGTGGAGATTCAGAAAGGGCCAAAGGAAGGCAGCCGCGGCCACAGCCTGGGGAGCTGGCCCTCCCCTCCCAGAAAACCCTGGACGCTTACAGTATATTAGTTATCTAAGTCAGCATAACAAATCACCCAGAACTTAGCAGCTTAAACTGATAAACATTTATTATCTTACACAGTTTCTGTCGGTCAGGAATTTGGGAGCAGCTTGGGGTGTGTGTGACTCAAGGTCTCCCAGGAT
This sequence comes from Propithecus perrieri, assembly GCA_963574695.1. NCBI lineage: Eukaryota > Metazoa > Chordata > Mammalia > Primates > Indriidae > Propithecus > Propithecus perrieri. Next base: position 13,392 of record CAUYRB010068735.1, read on the forward strand.
GTTATAGTGAAGATGTCAGCCGGGGCACAGTCATCTGAGAGCTGACGGGGCCCAGACGATCCACTGCTAAGGTGGCTCCTCACGTGGCTAGCAAAGTGGTGCTGGCTGTTGGCAGGAGTCCTCGGTTCCATCCCATCTGGGCACCCTCACAGGACTGCTTGAGTGTCCTCCTGATATGGCAGTTGGCTTCCTCCAGAGGGGGTGATCCGAGGAAGCAGAGCAGAAGCAGGAGAGTCTCTAATGATCTAGCCTCAGAAGCCACCCACCATCGCTTCCACAGTGTCCTATTGGTGACACAGGTCAGCCCTGAGTGGCTCCATATGGGAGGGGACCGTGCCTGGGCATGAATAGCTGGAGGCAGGACTGTGGGGGCCCATCTTGGAGACCATCAACACCAGTCAAAGCTTTCACCTCCCTTTTCCTCCCTGCCTGAAACCCCAGCAATTTCGAATTCATTTGAGATCAGAGAGTCTTGCTTTTAAAAATGCAGACACCTTCAGGATGGCGAGGGGGCTATGATTCATTCACCCCTTACAGGTAATCCTCCAAACACCAGGCTGGGCTCCCCAGAGGGGAGATGACGGGGAGGCATTGACAGTGACAGGGAGCCCACTGGTGGCCAACCAGCAAGGGCCGAGGGCCACAGGACCAGGGAGTTTCAAAGAAAGGGAAGCTCAGAGCAAAAGTACAGGCAGAAAGAAACTGCCTGTTCCAAAATTTTGCCTCGGGCGGGCAGAGACACTTCCTCCTCCCACTTTCTCCCTGGCCCCAGCACCCTCCTTCCTACAGTCTGGCCAGCTGGGGCGTGACCATGGCAGGTTCCTACAGCCCCAGGGCCACACAGCTATCCCTCCCATTTAGAAACCCAGCCTGTAGGAAACAGGATGAGGCCAACCGCATGTGCCTGGGTGATGCAACGGACTCAGCATTCTCACACCGCCACCTGGGGTGGAGGGCGGGGGCCAGGAGGGCCCTGGGTTGCTGGTGCCAAGGGCAAGGATTTAGAGTTTCCCCAGAGCCTCCTTCCCATAATAATACAACGACAAGCTTGGACAGGGCTCGAGGTGTGCCAGGCACCATTCTAAGCAGTTCACACATATCAAGTCGGTAGGGCTCCTGACACCCTAGGAATGAAGTACTATCACCTGCAGACCCATGTTACAGATGAGCAAACTGAGGTAGAGGAGAGGTTAAGTCGCGCAGACAGTGAAGGGGGAGCCGGATCAAGCCCAGGCCCGAGGGCCTCCTCCACACCAGCCGAGCAGGCCTCTGTCATCTCACGACCCAAGAGCTACTGGCTTCCACTGGGGGCGTTGGTGGCCGCCACGCTTCTCCTAAACTGTGCCAGAGAGCTTCATTAAAGGCACCCGGGCTACCCTCCGCCCTCCCCGGCAGGGAAGGCTCACACGCCCACAAAAAACGCTGCGGTATGAGTTTGCTAGAGATGTCATCACACATGCCACAGACTGGGCGGCTCGGATAACAGAAACGTGTCGTCTCGTAGCTCTGGAGGCCAGAAGCCTGACATCAAGGTGTCGGCAGGGTTGGTCCCTTCTGAGGGCTCTCAGGGAAGGATCTTTTCCAGGCCTTTCTCCTCTTCTCCCTACATCTCCTCCCGTGGTCTTCCCTCTGTGTCTGTCTGTGTTGAAATTTCCTCTTCTTATAAGGACCCGAGTCATATCGGATTAGGACCCGCCGAATGACCCCGTTTCAACTTGACTGCCTCTGTAAAGACCCTGTCTCCGAATAAGGTCACCTTCTGAAGTACTGGGGGTTAGGACTTCAGCAAACGAATTTGTTTTTGAGTTTCCACTCCTGGGAGCTGTAAAGACAGTGCTACTGGGAAACGCCACCCCGTGTCCCTCGGTCTCCTGGGACCTCCTCAGACTGGCCTTCCCCTGACCATGTGCTGACAGGTTTTTCTCCACAACAACCTAGTCACATTTTCTGCTTACCTGAGGTACACGCCCTCATGGATAAAAACGATTTAAGTAGGCACCCCTGACAAGCGACTTTGGGAAGGTGAAACCGCAGGAAGGCGTCGCAGCCAGCTTTGATGTGTTCCCCTGGCGTCCTTAGACTGGCCGCGGCAAAGAGAACGAGGTGCCGTGGCCAGGTGAGGGCTGACATTTCCGTCAGTGTGCATGTCTGGGGGAAAGGGGTGCGGGCGCGAGGCGTGACTCAACTGGGAGGAAAAATAACCCGCCTGTCATTGTGGTGGCTGGAGCTCCTATCTGCTAACCACAGAGCCCTTTTAACCCAACCAGCGCCTCCAAGGGCTACGGCGGAGGGGAAAAAATAACTCTCACATTTAGCCAAAGAAACCAGAAGAGAAACAGAGAACCAGGAGGTAGGAAAACACGGTCAGGCCATCGAGAAGCCTCGTGAAGCTGCTGGGCAAGCCCATGTGTGGGTGGCAGTGGCGGCCACAGAGATGAGCCACAAGCCACAGCACCCAGGGCAAGGAGGTGGCTTTCCCAGGAAGGACACAGAATGAGGCATGGGGGTGGCTGTCATCAACTGCCACTGATGGGATGAGGGGGACACCATCCTCAAAGGAAGACACCCACCCTGCAATCTCATCCCTGGTGTGGGTCATGGCCTGACCCCAGCCTTCCAGGACTCTCCTCAGAGGACAGGCAGTCCTAACATGTCACTCCCCAACACAAGAGCACCAGTGGCTTTCCATCACAGAATAATCAGGGGTGTCCCCACAACTGACAAGTTCCCGCATGGCCTTCCCCTGCCTCCCCTCTGAGCACGTTTCCCACCACGTGTTCTCTGGGCTGCTCTTCTTTGGACACACTGACCTCCCTGCTGTTCCTTAAATGCACTGGACCTGCCCTGCCTCAGGGCCTTTGCACCAGCTGTTCCCTCAAGCCTGGCTGCTCACTCCCCTCTCATTCACACACTGCTCTTTCACTTCATTCGGGCACCCACTCCAGTGCCAGCTGTTCAGAGGCCTCCTCGACTTCCCTGTCTAACTGGCATTTTCAGTCTATCGTTGTCCATCCTTTGCCTCCTACTATATTTCGCTCAATAACAAACCCATTACACAGTTATTTCTTCTTTCCTCAACTCAAATGACAGTTCCGTGAGGGCAAGAACCTTGTCCATTTGGTTCCACCATGTATCCCACTGCCTAGACTGGTAGGTCTCAACTGGGGGCAATTTTGTCTGCCAGGGGGCACTTGGCAATGTCTGGAGACAGTTCTGGTTGTCACAACTAGGGGAAGGAAAGGGGCTGTTCCTGGCATCTAGTGAGCAGAGACCAGGGATGCTGCTCAGCACCCTACAGTGCCCAGAACAGCCCCCCATAACAAAGAATCGTCCAGCCTCTAACATCCATAATGTCAACGTTGAGGACCCCCAACCTAGACACATAGCAGGGACCCAAGGAACGTTTGAACGAAGAAGTAATTAAGAGAGTGAATGAGTGAACGAATATTGAGGCTCATGTCTTACAGAAATGTCTTTGCAGGTCTCACAATATAGATGATCTTTTCTCAAGATACTACTGTTTCACTTATTTTTTCATTCAACAAATATTTAATGAGTACCTGCTATGTGCTATGCGCTGTGTTTACAGTAGTGAATAAGGCAAACGCAGCTTCTGCCCTCCCAGAACCTACAGTGGACAAAAGAAGATTCTGTACAGGCCATCAAGAGACCTCGGTTGTCCTGCAGCTCTGTCACTGTTAGTCACGTGACCTTGGGCAAGTCACTTGACTTCTGTGGACATCTCTTCCTCTATGCAAAATATAAAGGTGGCTTTGACTTTGAAGCTCATTGCCAACATACAAATTGTAGAGTTTTTCCATTCTTATAATACCATCATCATTGATGACAAAAGACTGGCTAACCCTCATGTCCATCTATAGGAGACTGGTTAAATAACTGACTGTCCTGTCCACACAATGGGACGTGCTATGTGCAAAATGGTCTCCAAACATTCGTAGTAAGAGAAAGAGGGTATACTGAGTGCTCCCATTTTATCTCTAAAAGTGCTATTTGTGAGAAAATGGAATGAGTTACTGCTACATGAACAACATGGATGAATCTCGAAATCATGCTGAGCAAAAGAAGCCAGATATAAAACTGCACATATTGTGTGATTCCATGTGTATGGAGTTTAAGAACACGAAAAACTGCGCTGACAGAACTCAGAATGGGGGTTACCTCTTGCCAGAGAGTTTGGCTAAAGTGGGGCAAGATGAGACCCTCTGGGGTACTGGTAATGCTCTCTATCTTCATTTGTCACCAATCGAATTAAGACCCATGCATTTTATTCTGTGTAAATTATATCCCAATAAAGGCAAGACAGAGGAAATTAATACATATAATTACATAGATGGAGTACATTTGCACAGATAATTTCTGAAAGAATATATAATAAAGGTATCGGTTGGCACCTTTCGAAGAGGGATTAGAAGACCAGGATGAGAAGGAGACCCATTCCTGGGTCTTTGTATAACCTTGAAATTTTCACTATGTGCATGTCTTCCTATTTCAATGAAAAACAAGTATAAGTCATTAAAAAAATACTTATCGCAATCTATAAAGAAAACCCACTCCTGCATACAGAAGGGAAAGTCTCTCTCCAGCCATCCACTGAAGATGTGGTTCAGCAAAGGTCTGATAACAAGACCCTCCCCACGGCCAACAAGCCAGAGTTTGCTGAGGAGGTGGGAGAACTGTCCTGTCCCCACACAGCTGCCCCTACCAGGGTGAGAGGAGAGATGAGCCATGGCCATTAAGCCCCCTTGGCCTGGTGGGTGTGGCAGGCCTCGCAGCAAGCGGGGAAGGCCAGGACCCCAGGTTAAAGTACTCCCCTGGACCTCACCCCGGACCCACCCCATCAGAACACCCACATGCCCAAGAGTCTACATTTCTTTTCTTTTTAAAAAACTTTTTGTTATGAACATTTTCAATTACACAGAACATCATACAGAAGAATCCAGCAAACACCAGCAATCAGATTCAATTGTCCACATTCGGCCATACCTGCCTCACGCCTTTCCCTCTCTTCATTGAACTGAACCATTTAAAAGTGAACTTTCTCTCATGAGCGTACAAGTGGAATTTTCCACAGGCTACAGGACACGTGATATGGCAACAGACTGACTGTAGAACAAGGTATGAGAGCTCATCTGTCTTCTGTTCAGCCATAGATTAAAGAGATACCAAAAAATGTTTAAAAAAAAGAAAAGAAAAAAATTAAATTATTGATACCATGACACTTCATCTCTACATACTTCAGCATGCATCTCCAAAAACCACGACTCTTCTACACAAACACATGTATTAGCTATCTACTGCTGCATACCTACCCCGAACACAGCGGCAGGAAACAACATGTCTTATCTCCCCGTTTCTGTGTCAGATCCAGGAGTGGCTCAGCTGCCCCTCCACTCCAGGCCTCTCAGTAGGCTGCAACCACCTCAAGGCTCAATGGGGGGAAAGGGGTTAAAGGAGCTGCTTCCAAGCTCACTCATGCTGTTGTTGGGTTCGAGGGCTGTTGGACGGAGGACCTCAGGTCCTCCCCACACCAGAGGGACCTTTCTCTAAGGCTGCTCACGACATGGTAGCTCCCTCGTTCCATGCGCACCATCCAAGAGAAAACACACCCAAGGCAGAAGCCAGAGTCCCTTTGTCCCCTCATCTCAGAAGCGCCTTCTCATCACTGCTGCTGTATTGCACCCATCAGAAGTGAACCACTAGGTCCAGCCCAACTCAAAGGGAGAGAATGACGCCAAGTTGTGGCTGCCAGCGGGTGGGGATCGCTGGGCCCATGTGAGGGGCTGCCGGCCACACCATAGATGCTCACGTCTCATCAAAGCAACAGTAGTCTCCTCGTATCATCTAATAGCCTGTCACATCAAAATGTCTCCAAGTGTCCCTAAAATGCCTATTACACATGTTTATTCAGGCCAGGATCCAATCAGGGGCCACAGGTTGTATTTGGCTATTCAGTCTCTCAAGCCTTGTTTGATGTAAAATACCGTACCTCCCTTTTTAAAATGTTCTTTCTTAATATTGACTTGTTGAAGAGACAAGGCCAGATGGCTCACAGAGAGCGCCAAGCCATGCCAAGGCACACGGGAGTTTGAGGCCTGCTCTGGGATGGCCTGGGGGGGCCTGAGGCCAGCTGCTTCCAGCTCCATCTCACTGAAAGCCAAGCCTCCCCTAGGGTGGCTTTCCTAAGCCCTCCCAGGACACAAATTTTTATGGGGCCAGGAAGGAGGAGAGGGTGAGGACAGAGAGAGAGAGGGAGAGAGAGCGCCGATGGCAAGGGAATGTGGGGAGGAGCTCATCAAGGCCCAGGCCTGCAGGACAAGGAAATGTTTTCTAGCCATTCTAAGCAGCCGCCACATACACACACACCGTAACATGTCCCACGCCTGGCAGCGCCACTGTCAGGACCGCCTCATGTCTCTGGGGAGTTTCCCAGCTTGCAGATCCTCTTACACCTATCTCGTCCTCCCAAAAAGCCAAGGAAGCAGGACCAGCAAACACAGTCGGCCCCATGTGACAGATCTGGCAACAGCTCAGAGAGGCGAAATGATGCAGCCACAGTCACCCTCCAAAGTGTCTCAGCCAGATCTTTAGATGCAAGTCCTGTCCTGAAGCTTAGAGCATGCGACGATCACTGCCCTGAGGGAGTGGCCCTGTCTCAGTCCTGCAGGCAGTTTGTGTTTGCCTCCTCCTAGCTGCGGGGCCACCGCCGCCATCTTGCCCTCATCACATTCGGTGCCTGCACCAGACACCATCTCATTTCATCCTCACAACACCTCTGAGTGGACACTGTTATTTCGACCCTTACAGACAAGGAAATGGACTCTCAGTTGCCAGGTCTATCCCAGGGCCTGAGATGACACATATAGTGACATTCTCCAGGTCTGTTGAACACGAAGTCCCAGCAGGCTTCAGCACACATTCATCCAGTGCTTTTTTTTCCTGTTTCCCCGACACTCTCCTTTCTGCCAAGCCAGCCTCCCAGCTACACACAGCATACAAACAGCCCCCATCCTTGGTGATGCAAGCTATTTCTGGAAACCCACAGCATAAAAAGGCCTTCACATCGTATTTTCAAATATATACGACACTATGAAAGGGGATCAGAGTTGTGATCAAGGGCTCGGTATCAAACAAATCACAGGAAAATGAATTTTAGGATGTTGGAGCCAGAAAAACATTTAGAGGTCATCTAAATCAGTGGTTCTCAACCAGGCACAATGGAGCCCTCAGGGGACATATGGCAATGTCTGGCGACATTTTTGGTTGTTACAACTAGTAGGGGGAAGGGATTTGCTAGTAGCATCCAGTGAGTGGAGACCAGAGATGCTGATAAACATCCTACAATGCACAGGACAGCCCCCACGACAAAGAATTATCTGGTCCCAAATACCAATGGCTGAGGTTGAGAAACACTGCCCTAAATCCCTTTGTTACTTAGAGCTTGAGAAAGCTGAGGCCCAAAGACACAAAGTGACTTGCCCAGGGTTACAGTCACAAAGCCAGAAGTAGAATCCAAGTCTCTATTATATCCACCTCTATCATCTGCTTTGCTCTGTCTAGGTTTGGGCTGGGGAGAAGAGAGGGTGGGGACCTTAATTCTCGTAACCAATCTGAACCAAAGGAAGAAAACTACAATAAAATAAATTACCAAATTATGCAGCAACAACACATCAGGGTGTCCCAAACCCTGAAAGAAATGACTTCTTCAATTATCGATGAAAATAGCATTGCTTTTCCAGTTCCCCAAAAGTTGCTGGGGGTAGGTCAAATTTATCATGATGTGAATTCCAATGCGGTTTACTGACTCTAAGGCTTCCAGAGGGGGCAGGTTTTACAGGAAAGAATGCCACATTCTCCTCCTAAGGGTGCCCACACATGTCCTGGCTATGGTTTCCTTTTGACTCTGAGAAAGGAATATAAATGCAGGTTGGAAACTGGAAAATACCCCCCCACCTGTCATGCAAGAACTGAAGAGTCACCTGACCCCCACCCCCCATCTGCCGCTGAGTCACCAAGTCCCTTCATTCACCAAGCTAATTATCCAGCAAGGGAATTAAAAAGAACACTGGGAATTCTTAGGTTTTGGTGTTATTTCCACCCCCAGTCTCTGCTAAAGATCATTTTGTTCTTAGATATGTAGCTGTCTCTTACACTCAACATGTTATCTTTGGAGGCTGCAATTTATTTTATTTTATTGGATACTGTTATTTTTAAATCTACTTAAAATGCCTTCAAGAAAAAAAAGAATACATCTCTGATGTACGCCCTGTAAACGCTGGAACCTCGCAAAATAATGCAAACCGATTTAGGTTGCACATCTAGTTCTTAAATTGCTAACCAAGAAGTTTCCATTCCCCAGCATGCTTTTGCTTTGAAAGAAATGAGGCTAACTACTGAGGGCCAATCACTGTGATCAGTAAACATGTCATCATTTGAGAAGCACAATGACAGTGGGAAGACAGTCGATAGGTATCTCTTAAAAGCCTCTCTCTCTCCTTAGAATGCACGCAGTGCGGTCACTCTTATTTTTTTTCCCCTCTTGAGCAAGACGCCCCTGCCTTCCTGTCTGGCCCCTGCCCGCTTTCTCAGGGTGGGAACGCCGAGCCCCAAGTCACGCGTGTGCCCGCATCAGGCCACCCCCTGCCGGGTGCGTGCAGCAGCCCCAGCAGCAGCACAGTTGTGGGCGGCAAGCGCCGCAGCAGCCCGAGGCCCCGCTTTCGGTTCCTGGGGGACCGCCAGATCGCAGACCCGCGGGCGGGGGGCGCCAGGGAGGGGTGCGGGCGCCGCGAGCCCCTTACCTGCAGTGCCGCATCGCGCCGCTCGGCCGCCCACCTGGACAGCATCCTAGAGCATCCTTTCTTCAGCGCGACGGCTGCGAGCGCCGTGACGTCACGGCGGGGCGGGCCCCACGCTGCCACGTGACGCCTTCGGGCGAGGCGGGAGGTCGGCGCGGGGTCGAGGGAAAGACCCTGGAAGTCCCCGGAGGTCCGGGGCGAGTGGCCTCAAATCCTCCCTCGGGAGGGCTTTATGCTCGGCGTGTGCAGCTCGCCTGGCCTTGCCCGAAGAATTACAAGACACAAACAGCACACAGGAGAAATCCGAATTATTACAGGCTCCGAGCGCCTAATAGGCTTTCAAAAGAACTAGCAATGAGGGGATTATAGTGAAAGGAAATATAATGTAGTGTTTTATTTTAAAACCAGTATTTATCAAATGCAGTGGTGAAATAAATCTATTTTGTGCAAATCAAAATGACACTTAAAATATAGCGTGCGTGGACATACTGTGCAGATGTTCAATGTTTCAATCGTATATCAAATATCAAATGCTTTAATTCAAAGCAATTCATTATGGAATATTATACTAATTGCACTGATGAATAATGCTTTAATTACTCCCAAAAGCTGCATTCCAATATTAATTTGTATTTGCCAAAGGAAAAAATGGTACCACCACATATTTTTACTACTTGAATATTTGATGATTTAAACTAAAGCACTATTGTGTTTTTCTATTGCTGCATAACACACCAAAAAAAGCACTACTGCGTGAGCATGGTTGTAGTTGTGTCTGTGTTTGTTTTCTTAAACCTTCTGGCAAGGCATTTAATCTCTCAGCCAAGAAAGAGTTAATTCGCAATAACTCATTATTTTGCATTTTCTAATTTTTATCACATTCTGAAGAAGTGAGTCATTTTACTATCACAGAAAATATGCACAATGTCAACATTTCTCATTCACAACTGAAACACCCTTGTCTAGAAAGCATTTAGAAAATTCCAACTGATCATTTCGTAAATTTGAAATAGCATATTTCAAACTTAAGCAGTGCACATATAAACTTTTCTTTGGCCAAACCACATAAACGTTTTTGAAATGTAAAAGGACAAAAGCAGAAATTGTTTTTATTTGTATTCCAGTTTCAAATAGATTAGTTTACTTTCACTGGAGATAAAATCACAATTTTAGCATTCCCTTTGCTCACACCGCTAAAAGAGATGTGCAATAGATTGTTTTACAGGCAAGCTGGAGTTAAGTTTACTTGCTATTTATTTCTGCAGCTTTCCTATCCTATATTTAACCCTGGCGCTTACACCACCATTCCCTCCAGATTAACCAAATTTCTGTTCAGAAGGTTAATCTCTAATCTGGGGATAAATACAGCCCTTGCCTCTCACAACTATCTATTATTTTCAACAGCAGGTTTTAAAAATCAACAAAGTGGCAGTGTGGTTTTCTAGGTCACTCCTCTCGAGTTTGTTTTTCTGAGTGATAGCAACTTACCTTCGGCTTTCAGATTCTGAGATACAAAGTTAAAATGCTACCGAAATCCCCTGCTCCTTTGGGTTGAGGGTCTGATGGAGGCGGAAACTGACAAGCTCATTTTCCTGCCAGAGGCAAATGTCGATTTCAGCCTCAGGCACCCAGAGGGCCCGGGAGGCAGGCTGGGAGTATCACGTGCTCCGCCCAGCCACTCAGCCGTGCCCAGCCGGCCGGGTCACCTCTTGGCTTCGGAGGCCCGCAGTGCCAACGTCGTTGGCCTCCTACTCTCTGTGCATTCGTGTCCAGAGTGAGCCCGGCGCCCCCGAAACACAACGCTCCACCCCCAGAGGCTGGGCTGCTGGGTCCACTGTGACCGGAGTTCCCAGAATCTATGGGAGGTGGGTGCGGAGGGGGCGTATATAAAATGCCCTTGCGGTCTGAAGAGCGCGGCCGCAGGTACAAACAACCAGGCTCTGTGTTCCGGCTGGGCGGAACCAACTAAATACAGGCACCTTCCTCATCCTGGGGCAGTTTTTTTGTTAAAAGGTTAGTTCCACCTTCTCTTTTTCCAAGTGATTGCTCAACTGTAAAAAAACGTTACAGCAAACAGGCAATTCAGAAAAGACCTAAAACTGGGCCATGCAATTTTCAACAGAATGAGATAACTCTCCCAACACCTTCCACCCTCCCCTGTCACATTGTCAATTTGGCAAAGATTTAAAAAACAAACAAAAAACAAAACCCGATACCACCCATGAGAATGTAAATTGAGCAGTCTTTCTGGTGGGCTGTTGAGCAATTCCTACAAATGCCTTACAAGTATGCATAATTTGACCAATTACTCTGGGCCCCAACAGCTGTTGTTCCTGCATTTGCTCCCGAAATTTTATATCCAGGAATTTGCCCTAGGGGGGAAAAAGAAGGGTGTGCAAAGAACTGACTAGGGAAAGTTTGCTGCAGTGTTATTCATGATCTCGAAGCGCTGGAAGCAAGCGAAATCTCCCGAAACAGAGGATATGTTAAATTATAAGACATCTGTACAATGGAAGAATTAAAACTAATATGGTGGTAGGTACTTATGGACAAAATGAAAAATGAAAAAAGGAAGCTCCGAAAGTGTTATGTGCTGAGTGATCCGTTTTTTTGTACGTGGCTGTAATATACTTATATCTACACATATACTTTTCTATATGAACATAGAAAATAATAAGGAAGTTAATTCACTAAGGTATCAAACCTGGCATTTCACTGATTAGTGGGGATTAAGGGTGTTTTAAATTTTTCTTCTTTTTAGCTTAGCTACATTTTCTAATTTCTAACATGTATTGCTTTTGTAGCAAGAAAAAAGTTACTGTTTTCTTAAAAGCACTACAGTAGACATGATCATGGAATAAACATTTTTGGCTAATTTTTAATGCAGATTTCATTACTTGAAGATTCTCGAATCTTAACCACAAAGCCCCGAGAGAACAATTCCTAGCCGTCTGAGCTTATTCTGCTCACATAACTCTTTAAGGAAGAAGATTCAGGAACCAGTGTAACGTTTAACATCCGCGTGTCCACTCTCAGTTTCTCTTCATGTAAACTCGCTTCCTATTCTGCTCTCTCTGGAGAGAGAAAGTCAGTCGTTCCCATCCTTCGTGAAAAGATTCTTCAAATAGTTATGGAATAACCTTTGAGCTTTGATCTCTCTATGCTGGCGCCTTCTAGTTTCTTCACAGATTTCTTTTTTATCCCTTTAAATATTTTACATTTTTTCTCTTGATTATCTGCCACTTTTCTACAAATGTCACACAAAATATAGAACGGTGGTTCTTAATGGGAGGTGATGTTGCTCCCTTTCCCCCAGAGGATATTTTTGGCTGCCACACTGGGAAGGGGGCAGCTGCGTGCTTCTGACACCTGATGGGTGGAGGCCAGGGCTGCTGCTCAAAGTCCCATGGTGCACGTGACAGCCCCCACCCCCGCCACCGCGACAATGAAAGATCCAGCCCAAAATATCCATAGCGCCAAGGTTGAGAAACCCTGGTTTAGAATTATTTGTAAAGTATAATTTGATGCCCCAAATGTTCCATTTCCCAGCCATTTTTAAGAGTTCCCCATTGTCTAATGTGCTGGAAGCTCTGTTTCCTTATGAATCCCTTCAATGTAGTACTACTGGCATGTGGGGAGGATAATTGCCCGTCTGCGCATACACCATCTCTGAAAAGAGACACAGGAAACTGCGAAGGGTGTTATCTCTGGGAAGGAGAATTGTGTGGCTAGGGCATGGAGGTGGGTGGAATATTTTCATATATTTGGAATGCATTACATACTTAGAAAACAGACATTTTTCAAGCCCCCTTTATATAATATATATTTGAGACCGGGACTTGCTCTGTCACCCAGGCTGATCTTGAACTCCCAGCCTCAAGCAATCCTCCCGCCTCAGCCTCCCAAAGTGCTGGGATTACAAGCATGAGCCACTGAGCCCAGCCAAGTCCCCTTACATTAATGCCGCAAATGCACTTTGTACGAAGCACGTTCATCTCCAGTACGTCATTTGATTCTCACGGCAGCTTGTTAATAGGAGTAGGGTAGGTCTAATGCTCCGCTCCCATTTTGCAGACAGGCTCAGAGACAGCCCTGACACTCTGACACTTGAATTCCCTGGCTGAATCACCCTGTGGTCACACTGGGTTCCCTGCTTCTCCTCTAGGCACCTCTCTGACCATCCCCTCCATCCCTCTGCCCAGCCACAGTTCCCTGGGACCCTCCTTGGAACACTCGCCAGGTTAGACCCAAACCATTTGCTCACATTAACCCCTGAGTTCCTGGAGAGGAGAGAGGGGAGCTGGATTTTCATGTCCGAAAGCCCAGCGTGTAGTACTGTCTCCAGGGTATAATGTTTGTTACACCAGAACTAAAATTGTCCCAAACGTTCTCAACCAAAAATTAGCACCTGTAATCGTATACCATCTTGAAACATTACATGACTGTATTACAATATTATAGTCTGTGCTATTTTGCCACACCTCTGCAAGCCTCTATTTTCCCTTCTGTAAAACAGGGAGAAGACAGTAATAGTATCCACTATTTGGGGGCATTTTGAGGGCCCCCTCACCTTGGGTGCAAAATTTAAAGGGACACTAAAAAATCAGTAATCAAGATAATATACTATTTATAAAAATCAAAATTAATGCAAAAATTTACAATACACAAAATATCAAATTTTGTAAAGGCAGGCTGTTGTTCGTTTGACAGCCTTGCATTATTATGCAAAGCGACCGGTCATTTCCAGTCAGCTGGGGACTCATGGCCAGCATGTCTCTGAAGGGTGGGCTTCTGTGGGTTGACAATGGCATGCAAATAAATTGGGCCACGTGAAGCTTAAGTGAGAGATTCAAAAAGAGTAAGCAGGGCCTTATGGGAACCTGAGACACAAGGAAAAGTGTGTGCCCCTAGACACAATTATGAAAATATCCTCTTACATTCTGAGCCAAGTGGGAAAAGTTAATAAAGACTCTACAATCAAAACACACACACACACACACACACACACACAGAAACTACGTATAAAGCTCTACGCGGCCCAGTTTATTTGCAGCCTTGATCTGTAGCGCATGCTTATTCTCGTGGCTTTGAACTGCTGCGTGCAGACTTGGATAGGGACGCTCAGCAGCCATCGTCGTGCAGTGTCTCCACCATACGCGGACAACAGAAGGCAACTGCTTTATTGCACCTGGACAAGGAACAGCTTCTCTCACCCCGGACCTGGCCTTTGAGAGAAGCTGTTCCTGGTCCAACTGCTTCGGATTGGAAATATGATTTTTCTACAATTGCACTGCTCTGATATGGTAGCTACCAGCCACAGTTGCTATTGATGTTGCGATTAATTTAACTTAAATAATGGTTAAAATTCAGTCCCTCAGTCATACTAGCCACATGTCAAGTGCTTAAGAGCCACATGTGGCTAGTGGCTACAGTAATTTAGTGCAGACATAGAATAATTCCATCCTCGCAGATAGTTGTATTGGACAGTGCTGTAAAGCATTTCTTTTAAACTAATTCCATTGCAATAAAACAATTTATGTTTATTACCCATGGGATTCTGCCTGCAATTGCAGGGTAGAAAAAGCAATCTGGCCAGAGCATCTGTTGGTGGAAAGGATGGAAAGGCATGGATTCCAGAAGGCTGTGTGCCTCTAGCCATGTCTCAGGCAAGATGCTTCCAAATGCCAAGGAATGTGTAGCCACTGCCTTTGGACTTCACCAGGAGCCTGCAAATCTTGTCCCAAGAGGAGAGAAGAGGATCCGATCATTTGTTCCACCACAAACAGTGAGATGCGTGCGAGAGCACAGACATATGGGAACGCTAATTCCCAGAATCCCAGGAAGATGTTACCATACATGACAAAAGGGACTTTGCAGATGTGATTAGATTAGGCATCCTGAGATGTTGGGGAGCTAATCCTGGATGATCCGTATAAGAGGGAGGTGGGAGGGTAGGAGTCAGGGAAGGAGATGTGAGGATGGAAGAAGGGATAGGGAGATCTGAAGATGCTCCACTGCTGCCTTAAAGATGGAGGAAGATAAGTGAACAAATGTAGCTAAAACAAAAAGACCAAAAATAAAAGACGTACAAAGATATGCAAGGAAAAAACAAATAAAGGGAAAGTAGCTACCACACTCTTGAAACCTGACAAGGTGGAATTGCAACCAAAGAGCACTGGGAGAGACAAGGCTGCACATGCAATGAGGATTTAAGAGTCTTGCATATCTGTGCACCTAATGACACAGCAACAGCTTTCAAAAGGACAAACCACCAGTGATGTGAAGAAAAATAGAAACACTGACACATATCTGTCAATGCATCCAGGACGGCTCGAGTAGACAAGACCTGAGTAAAGACGTAGAAAACCCAGACAACATGCTCCATAATCAGTAGAGCTCAGGTACATACATCTGTAGGGAGGTACATGTAGTCTGCTCCCAAAATTCCTGTCCACTCAGAACGTCAGAATAAATATAACCTTATTTGGAAATAGCATCTTTGCAGATATAATTAAGGATCTTTGAGATGAAATTTAGGGCGGGCCAGAAATTCAATGACTGGTGGCTGCATAAGAGAAAGGAGGGGGAGATTTGGAGGCAGAGACCCAGGGAGAAAGTCATACAAAGATGGAGGGGCATGGCCACAAACCAAGGGACACTTGCAACCACCAGAAGCTGGAAGGATCCTCCCCTAGAGCCTCCGGAGGGAGGCTGGTTCTGCCAATACCTTATTTTTGGACTTCTGGCCTCCAGAACGGTGAGATAAAATTCCTGCTGTTTTGCCACCTATTTGTGGCAGCCCTGGCACTAGTGCCATATGTATGTATGCATGCATCAGCCTCTGAACCCTAATCATACACAATGTGCCTGCTTCTCACAAAACAGTCAGATAAACTGACTATATTATAGGCCATGAAGAAAACCTCAATAGATTCCAGAGAATAAAAATCACACAAACAGGATTTTCTGACTGTATTGCTATGAAACTAGAAATTAATACGAAAAATTTGTAAAGACCTTTACACCTGGAAAAAAATTAAAAGACATGGCAATAAACATCTCTTGGGTCAAAGGAAAAATGCAAAGTGAAGTGATAGAATTTCTTAGGAATCACGATAATGAAAACTCAACATATTAGTTGGCAAAGAAAAATGTATAGCACTAAATTAGTTTAGCGATATAAATCTTAAAATAAAAAAACAAGCACACCCAACTCAAACAACTACAAAAAAAGCAACTAAGACACAAGAAAGCAGAAGGAATGATTCATAAAAATAAAAGCAGTATTTCATGAATTATAAAACAGAAAACAGGAGCCCCAACAAATAAAACCAAAAGCTGGTTCTCTTTTTAAAAAGGGTGAAAAGTTTTTTGTCTTTTGTTTTTTTTTAAATCCAATAACTAACCTCATCAAGGAAAAAACAAGGGAGAAAACACAAGCACAGAAAGTTGGAAATGACAAGAGGAAAAGAACCATCCCCAAAAGAAGAAAATTAGAAACAGATTTAATTACTCTGTACAGCTTTTTACAAATAAATTGGGAAAAGTAGATGAAATAGATACTTTTTAAGAAAAATACAACTTACTAAAATTGACCTAAAGAGACAAGTTTAAAAAGACCAATTTCCACAGAGGAAATAGAGAAAGTGATTTAAAGAGCTCCCCTATGGGCAAAAAAGCACGGGGCAGGCCCAGATGGTGGCTTCCTGGCAGAATTCTCCCAAAGTTAGCCCCCGAGCCAAGAAAAAGGAGAAAACGTTCACATTTGTTTGATAACATTGATACCCCACCTGGCAAAGATTTCACTAAAAAAATTTACAGGGTATCAATACAAAAATCATAAATACTAGTAAACCAACTTCAAAGCACATTAAAATATATACATCATGACCAAATGGAGTTCATTTTACAAAAGCAAGGGTGATCCTCTATTAGGAAATCCATTAATATAATCAATCATGTCTTTAGAGCTAATAAAGAAAATCATATGATCATCTCAGTAGATGGAAAAAAGGAATTTGAAAAAAATCCAACACCCATTCATGTTATAAATACTCAGGAAAAGAGATATTGATGGATGCTTCCTTTACATCATAAGCGCGTGTGTGAGATGCACTCCCTAAAGCCAACGTCTTATTCAAGCCTCTTGATTAAATCCAAATTTTACAGAACAAATCATTTTAATAAACGGATTTGTTCCGTGAAGTTTGGATTCGGTCAAGGGGCCGCACTTGGGGATCTGGAGGGCCACACGTGGCCTTGAGGCCGCAGCTTCCCCACCCCTGCGTGGGGCAACACCAACTTTCTTGCTAAAGTCTGAAAAAAGATAAATAGCCTTGTGGGAATATGTATTCGTCTTATTTTCTGCCTTTATGCAAAGACAGAAAACAAAATGGCAAAAACCTATCAAAAATATCCAAAATATATACGAGTAAAACTGTAAAGTATTCCTGAAACACACAAAATTAGTCTTCAGCAAATGGAAATATGTAATACATTCTCGGATAAGAGGATGCAACATCATAAAGATGTCAATTCTCCCAAATTTGTAAGTTTAATGCAATTCCAGCAAGGTTCTGTAATTTTTTTTCCTGGAGCTGGATAAGTTGATTATAAAATTCATTTGGAAGAAGAAATAAGCAAGAATAGCCAGGAAACACTGAGAAGGAAGAGAGGAAGGAGGGCTAGCCCTCACGGACAGTAACAAGCCTCTATGATTACAGCAGCTTTGCCCGTAAGTAAAGCACAAATTTAGACTATGCTGAGATGTTTTCTCACCTCTGCAAGTGGCAAAGACTCACAAATGTAACATTGTATTGGTGAGGTTGTGGGAAACTGTCTCACACTTTCCTGGTGAGAATTCAAAACGGTACAGCCCCTAGGAGGGAAATGCAGTGATGCCCAGCAAGATGCCATGTGCATTTACGTTCATTTACCCTTTGACCCGGAGGTCCCACTTCTAGGGACCTATCCCACAGGAACCCTGGCAAAAATGTGAAAGGATATCTGCAGAAGACTTTCACTGTTGAGCTATTTTTAATAGCAGAAGACTAGAAACAACCAGAACGTGGTTGAATAAACTATGGCGCATCCACCAACGCAGTGTGAGAGAGTAAGACAGAATAAAGAATACCCACTCGTAGCACTTTGGGGGATGTGGGGTAGATGTGAATTTTGGGGGGCCAGAGGGCATACTGTAGTGGGTTGAATGGTGGCCCTAAAGATGTGTGCACGTGGAACCTGGGAATGTGACCTTGCTTGGAAAGAGTCTTTGCAGAGGTAATTAAAGATCTGGGAGACGAGATCATCCTGGATTAACCATGGGGGCCTTAAATCCAATGTCAGGTATTCTCATAAGAGACAGAAGCAAAGGCAGAGAAAAACACAGAGGAAAGGGTGATATGAAGGTGGGGCAGAAACTGGAGCGATGTTTCTTAGACAAGCCAAGGAACGTCAAGGATTGCCAGCAACACCAGAAGCCAGAAGGGGCAGGAAGGACCCTCCCCTAGAGCCTTTGGAGGGAGTGTACCCTGCTAACGCCTTGATTTAGGATGTCTGGCCTCCAGAACTGCCCAAGAATAAATTTCTCTCTTTTTAAGCTACCAAGCTTGTGCTAAATTGTTACAGCAGCCAATACAGATTTTGGTGGTCTCTGGGATATATATATATATTTTTTTTTTCTTTTCTTTAGAGACAGGTCTCCCTATGTTGCTTAGGCTGGTCTCAAACTCCTGGGCTCAAGTGATCGTCCCACCTCGGCCTCCCAAAGTGCTGGGATTACAGGTGTGAGCCACCGCACCCAGCCTAGGATATATTTTTAAGTGGAAAAAGCCAGATGGAGAAAAGTGTGTTTATTGTGCTACTGTTTACCCAAGAAAGGAGAGAAATACAAATATAGATGTGTACATATTTGTGTATATAGGCACATGTACATATCTGTACATATGCATATATGTCTATTTAAAAAATAGACAATGCAAGGAAAAACATTATTTCTTAAATGGTTACCTATAAGGAGAGGAAAGGAATAGGGAGAGGGGCAAGAATACAAGTTAGACTCCTTTAAATATATCTTGTTTTGTATATTTGTCTTTCAAGTCATGTCAGTATTTTACATTAAAAATAATATTAAAAAGATCAATCCATAAGAATCCAAAAGAAAGTGAAACACACATTGATAGCTTAACCACACAGAAAGGAAATATTCCAAGTTACTTTACATCACAGTCATTTGACTGCACATTCCTAGTGAGATAAATCTTAAGGACTGAAATAACTAACAAAAATTTCAATAGTTTTTCAGTAATTACAGTATGTTGGTGGTGGTACTGTTGATATTGCTATTCTGAAACTCTTGTGTACGTGTGTGTTATGGGAGTAAGCAAATGGGGATTTATGTGATATTCTATCATCCTTTTTCTGCTTAAAAAAGAAAATATTATCTAACTCTTTCCATCGAAAAGTTCTGGCCAGGTGCAATCCCAGCACTTTGGGAGACCAAGGCAGGAGGATCCTCTGAGGCCAGGAGTTCGAGACCGGCCTGAGCAACAGGCGCCTGTCTCTATAAAATATAAACAAATTAGCCAGGCGTGGTGGCATGCACCTGTAGTCCAGGTTACTCAGGAGGCTGAAGCAAGAGGATCACTTAAGCCCGGGAGTGTGAGGCTGCAGTGAGCTGTGATTGAACCACACCGCACGCCAGCCTGGGCGACAGAGAGACCTTGTCTCAAAAAAAAGGTCTAAAAAACAATGACCGAGCCAGTAGCAACAAGTACCCCCAGCACCAAGAAACCAGGTGGCCCGGGGGAAAAGAACAATTCCAGGTCAGACATGTCTGAACACATGGCTGTGGCGGGAAGGGAGGAATGGGGAGTGGCTGCTAATGGGGATGGAGGCATCTTTTTGGGGTGATGAGAATGTTCTAAAATTGATTGCGGTGATATTTGTATAACCCTAAACATACTAAAAACCAGTGAATTGTATGCTTTAAATGGTATGTGAATTATATCTCAAGAAAGTTGTTACCAAAAAAACATAAATCCCAACAAGTGGAATTTAGATTCTGTTCAAAGGGTTAAAAATTGGAAAAGTATACCTTGGATATTTAGTACCAGTAAGGAATTAAATGCTAAGATGCGATGAGGGCATTGTGCATATGTTTTTCTCTTTTACCAATATATACTCAGATATTGAA
>CAUYRB010068736.1:0-39682 GCA_963574695.1 Propithecus perrieri
CAGCTCACAGCAACCTCAAACTCCTGGGCTCAAGCAATCCTCCTGCCTCAGCCTCCCGAGTAGCTGGGACTACAGGCATGCGCCACCATGCCCGGCTAATTTTTTCTATATATTTTTAGTTGTCCAATTAATTTCTTTCTAATTTATAGTAGAGACGGGGTCTTGCTCTTGCTCAGGCTGGTCTCGAACTCCTGAGCTCAAACAATCCTCCTGCCTCGGCCTCCCAGAGAGCTAGGATTATAGGCATGAGCCACCGCGCCCGGCCATCATCTTGTTATTCTTTAATCCTTTCCCCCTAGTCTCCCCACATAAACACTCCAAGGGCATTTTTCCAATTTGATCTCTTTCAGTCTTCATTGTACTTGATCACTAATCTACAGTTGATTCTGTTCATTACTGCCTCCTAAAAACCCTCTTTGCTTGACTTTGACTCTGCAGGTTTCTGGTTTTCCTATTATTAACGACATTTATATAACATACTGTGTATCACTGTTGTCAGTGTTCTACATACATTTTAATTCCTTAATAATCCCATCATAAAGGTAGGTAGTTTTATTACTGCCACTTTACAGGTGTGGAAACTGAAGGACAGAGAGGTTAAACAGCTTGCCCCAGATCAGACAGCTAGAAGGTGTCAGAGCTGTGCTGCAAACCCAGATATCCATGCTTTTAACCACCATCCTGTATTGCCTCCCTGGCTACTCTTTCTTAATCTTTTTTGTGGATTTCTCTTTCAACATTCCCCTCAAATGTTGGCATTCCTCTGGGCTCTTGTCACCTTTTTCTCCTGATCTTTTTCTAGTAAATCTGTCTATTCTGTGACTTCATTTTTGCTGATAATCCACAAATCTGTATCTCTAGCCAAGATCATACTTCTTAGTTTCAGACATATCTACAACTGCCTACTGAACGTCTTCCACTGTGTATCTCAAGTACCTCAAAGCCAACATATCTGACATCTGCATTTATCCTCTTCTCGATCTCTACAGTGTGCCATGTCTCAGTGAATGGTATGATTATCCATGGAGTTGACCTAACCAGAAATCTAACTTTCATCCTAGATGCAGTTAAGCCATCTGATGTCAGTCAGGTGGTACATGATTAGGAAGGGCTTTAATTAAAGCATTAATGGAAGTGATGAATGGGACTAATAAAAGTGGTGGGAAAGTCTGACTGATCGGTGACCTGAGAAACACTCCCCTCTTCTCCCATCAAAATGACATAGGATATACAGACAAGTATGTCCTACCGTGGATAGGATATGCAAACACGTTGAAGAATATATAATATAAATTGGGAAAGCTTATAAAAATGAAGGTAGTTGAATAATGTATTTACATTGAGAAGTCTGGGGAAAAAATAGCTTCAGAAGACAAGTTGGGGATAAATTGTCATATTTTATTAGAAAGGATATGTTTTTCCACGCATTTTAATATCTTTGAAATTGAATGGTGGCATCTTCAATATATTTGGTTGCGTTTTGTTCTTAGAGATACGTAAAATAATGCTGTATCTCAGTCGATGGCATCTTAGTTTTGATAAAATATGGTTGTTTTAGTTGGGTAAGTTAACATTTGCCTATGTTCTAGTTGTCAAATTAGAATAAAGAACATAAGTATCTGTAATCCTTCCTTCACAAATTGTTTACAAGCAGCAGAACTGTAGTATTTGTGTGTGATGCACGAAAGGAAACAGCGAAGGATCCTAGAATCTATTATACTTAAATGGCCAGCATTAGTGTTACTAATATATGGGTGATAGTAAAAAGTAGTTGGTGATTTCCTAAGATTGGCAGATCAAAAAGTGCTTGTAGACTTCTCATCTACAAATAAAATTAAAATCTCTCTGGATGTGGTAGCTTTATCGAACTAATAATTAAGCTCAACTTTTTTTCTTCATAAGTAACTGAGATGAATGAGTGTTGCTCTATTTTAATTTAGAATTCAGTTGAATGTTGCTTTTTTTCCCCCCCCCCACAGGTAGCAGATATCAAGAGGGTTAACAATCTCATCAGCGATCAAGACTTTTTTGCCCTTAGGTCTATCAAAATTCCAGTAAAAAAGTTTAGTTCCTTGACTGAAACACTTTGTCCTCCAAAAGGAAGACAGGCTTCACGTCATTCATCTGTTCAGTACTCTACAGAACAACAGGAAATTTTGTCAGCTAATGATTCTCTTTCTTCCACGGAGTCAGCTGGTAGCTTTTTAAAAGAAGTAGACCGAGACATAGAACAAATAGTAAAGTGTACAGACAATAAGAGGGAGAACCTTAATGAGGTAGTGTCGGCTTTAACAGCACAACAAATACGTTTTGAACCAGATAACAAAAGCACTCAACGTAAGGATCCCTATTATGGAGCAGACTGGGGAATAGGGTGGTGGACAGCTGTAGTGATAATGTTGATAGTAGGTATAATAACGCCAGTGTTTTATTTGCTGTACTATGAAATTTTAGCTAGGGTAGATGTTAGTCACCATTCAACAGTGGACTCTTCACATTTGCATTCAGGAATCACACCCCCATCACAGCAGAGAGAATTGGAAAATGGAATTGCTCCAACTAAAGGGATACACTTTGGCCAACAAGATGATCATAAACTATATAGTCAAGATTCTCAGTCACCTGCTGCTCAACACAAAACATAGCAATTAACTCATGGTAACTGTTAGTGATCACATGTGTGTATCTGGAATGTGGTGAATCAATTATATTCAATAACCACTTCAAAGGCAGAATTTAGGGAATTGAAGATGCTTTTGTTTTTCACCTTTTGAAAAATTTTTGAACCATTTACTAGTGGATTGTGTATAAAATCTCTACAGTTCTGGTTGTTGATGTTGAGAGCAGTCATTCCATAAATCTGATGTATCAGTGCTTAAAGCAGAAATGAATTTAAATGTGTGCTTAGGAAGTTTTAGAAGATGTGTCATTTTTCTTACTCAAGACTAGTTATGTTTAAATTTTTATTTTTTTAAGTATTTTTAGTTTAAGGTTATTAATGTTAAATTTATGAAGCAGAATAATGATAGCATCAGATGTCTGCAACTGAAAAAAATTTACTGCTGTGAACCACCAAAATATTTAGTTGCAAAAAAATTTGATTCTAAAATTATTTATGATAGCACATACTTAACACACCATTTTGAAACTTTAAAAACATGCATAGCACGTGCTATGAAAGCGTAAGTAGAAACAGAAATTGGAACATAATGTATAATTTCTGTAACAAGCTAAGAAACAGATTGTTTTAAGCCCCCAAAATAATGTGTTATGGTTGGGAAGTTGCCATCTAGTCATTAGAACACTGGAATAGGTCAAGACCTAAAGGTAATTTTTGTCTCTTAAAGAGTGCTTTAAGATAGAGCCTTTTTTAACCTCACCTCTGCTTCTGTTTTTAAAGCTATCATATTTGCCTCTGATATTTGAAAGCACTTTTGTAGTTTGATAAAAAGTGTTATACATGTACAGATTAGCATTATTTAAGAAATAATTCCTTATATACTGTGATAAATCCTTGCTGTGTTACATACAGTAACATGCCTTAATTACATTCAATGCCTTATATTAATTTTTGTAAGTAAATAGAAGTTTTGAAATTAAAATTCTACATTTCAGTTGGCCCAATCGGATTTATTACATAGGCTATATAAATTCATCTTCACTGTCAAGCAAAAGTTAATTGGTTCAAAACAAATCTTCATTGTCTGCTTCTGAGGTCTGTTGAAGAAAATGGTTCATTAAGCAAAAATAAGAGAGGCCTTTTGCATTAGCAATGGCAGACAAATTTCTTTATTTATTGATGCCTTAACCTCTGTTTTTCAAAGAGAGTATGTTCAACTTAGACTTCTTTTTTTTCCCTGTTAACAGCATCAAATTGGGGAACAGAGGCCAAAGGGGTGTAGATGGTTGAAAGGGCTTGATAGCGCCACTTTTTAAGATCTGTTATGAATCAGCCACAGTCTGGCTAAATAAGAAGTATTTGCATACTGATTCCATTGTTTAATTTTTAAAAGTATGTGTTTTTAAAATGTAACCAAAGTGATTCAATAGAAATGAGATTTGGTGGAGTCTGGATCACCTGTTTTGTATATAATAAAGTATATATCTTAAGATACGTAATATCACCTCATTTTCTGGGCATTATTTCCTAATTTTTAATGTTTCAGCCTTTTAATCAGTCATTTTATATTTCAAGTTCCAATCTTGATACAAAATGGTGTGAATAAATAAATATTTATGATAAATGGGGTTTTATGTACTTTCAGGAGAAAAGCATCATTAAAAGGACAAAGAAATCAGACGTTAAAGTCCTTGCATGTATGAGAGGACCTTAGACAATTGCCACAAAGTGTTTAATAGGGAAGTTGCAATTTGGTTCTTTTAGTAAATTTCTTAAACATTTAAAAATTTGTTTTAATGGGTCTTGGGCACCTTAAAAAATGTGTGATATAACTTAGGCTCAGTGTTAACTGGTCACTTTACATTGTATTTATTAAGCCTGCTGAAAAATCTTCAAAAATTTTCAAGTTTCAAGAAAGAAAATGCAGACTGTTTTAGGGTAAAACAGGCTAGGTATCCTTTGAAGAAATTTGTTTACATCAAATTGATGAAATTACAGTCAGTGATTCCTTTTTCTAGTTGAACTTTGAGATGGAGGTTTCTGATTTCCAAAGTAAGTAACTTAATTTTTAAAGTAATGAGGCGTACTGTGTACTTGTTGATTAAAAATCATTTCTGTATTGCAGAGTATCCTTTTTGAAGGAAATATAAAACATATCCTTATGACACAATCAGGCAGTTTCCTTTTTCTGTTTGAATTATATATTTTTGAATTAATTGAATATAATTTATATAATTCTGTGTATGGGATATACATAGAATTACAGATCTAATCTTTATTGAAAAGAATTTCCTAAGCGTTTAATACATTTAGAATAATTTTAGCTTTTAAAAAGTAATATACATTAAATTTATAGCAAATGCAAATTACTTTGTATAACTAAATAACAAACAGTTATTGTTTGACATTGTTTTGTGTTGAAACCCCTATTTTGAATTTACTCTAAGGCTTTACATTTTTGAGTGTGTGCACACATGCAAATGTAAAAGTAATTGAGAATCACTGCATTTGGTTCACTTAAAAATTTGGAGTTTCAAGTGAAGAAAAATCTGATATTTTTAGGGCAGATTCTCTTTTTTTCTCTTTAAGTCTAGGTAGACATGGTTAACTAATGGATGCCATTTACATTTGCCATCTCCTAGAAAATTACAAGATTCATGTCTTCAAAAGACATATTAAGATGGGTTACAGAGTCTGCTGTCCATATTAAGAATTAGAAAGAAGACTATAATGTTATCTTCTCCAGATTACTTTTTTACAGGTTTTCTTTTGCTGGATTCTACCTGCTTGTTCAGTGGCCTGAAGAGTTCTTTAAATGAACCACTACTTAGTAATTAGTTATGTATAATATCTATTTGTAAAATTACCTAGTTGGAAGTATGAAGGATACAGTTGGTTTTAAAAATACCATGAAGCAAGTATCCAATCAAGTGTTACAGAGTCAAGGTGGAGTTTTTAAAAGTCTTTATTTAACTGACACATCATGATAGGATTCATTCTTGTTTTGAATTACAAGAGCGTTGCTCAGGAAATCAGTATTTTTCTTCCAAGTATGTGCATATTGCACTGTTAGATCATAGAAATATCTGAATGCTTTAATTCTTTTTATGTATGCAAAACCTATAAATCTTTTGTATAATGTATTTTATACAAAGGCTAAATGTAACTGTAGAACATTATGTTAGCATGTGCATCTGTAAAATTGTTTTTTAAAATGTTTGCCCCTTATTTTTCAAATTTTAAAAGATCTGCAAAATGTAATAAAGTTTCTATTTTAATATTCAATCTAAAGTGGAAGCCTGTGAATTTAATTGAATAAAGCGAACGTCTCTACTTTCAAACTATTTGATACAGAGATACTATGTAAAATAGAGCACATTACAATTCAGATTTGCCACTTGTTACACTGAAACAAAATCCGCTGGATTATTTGTTGGACATAAATTCAAATTTTAGATATATGTAGTTTGGGGGATTTTCCTCAGAAAAGAAGACCTGGTAAGGAATAGTGCAGGAATTATGAAGTTGTGGATCAATCATGTAATCTGCTTTACTTATATGTAAATTTTAAGTTATTATGAAATAATCTTTCTACCTCAAGGATATTAGTTTTAAAAACTTATGAATAGCAGAAATAATTGAGAAAGTCCTTTAATGGAAGAATTTGCAGTATAATCTTTGTTTTTTCCATTTTTAAAAGCATCTTGATGTTAAAATTATGTTTACGAGTTTATTTTTTTACAACTCTTTTTATAAAAAAGGAAATTTTTACCACAGAGATTTTAACCATATTAAAATAAAGCTATCGACACTGTACATTTGAGGGTGGTGAGGGAAGGAAAGGTTAATAAGACTCCTCTGAATTTCTTAGAGCATTCTTTGGTGTCCAGTATGTCAATCTAAGACTCTAATGATCGATCATACTAATATTATACTGTCTGCCAAATCTTGTTTGTTATCACAACTTTTTTCATAATCACAAACCTAGAGTTCATGGTGGTAGTTCAAGGAAATTTGATAAAGACATCCCTGTTCAATAAATACTAGGTAAAATCTGTTAAATTTGTTTTCTCTACCAAATGAATATATGTAAGTTCAAAACAAAACATCTTAATATAAAACACAAGCACACAGTTTTGTAAGAATTTAATGTGTAAACAAATACAGAAAAATAAGCATTATAGCAACCAGTTTTGCTTGTTACAGCAATTTTAAAGACACTTCCAAGTACATTTTATATATATATATATATGAATCTATGAGGCTATCTCTGCAAAGTAACATTTACCTTCCTGTAGAATAACTTCACAGTCTCAGATTTTAAGCCAGGAAAATAAGATTCATGCTGGTAAAGCAATCTGTAGATACTGCCTGTTGTCACAATTAGTATACTTTAAAATTTGTAAAAAGGTCTTCAAAAGGGGGAAAGAATGTGCTTAAAGGAGATGGCTGGGGCTTCCCAGAGTAAATCCTTGCCCAAAGGGGCTGCCCTACTATCTGCAGGATTAAAATGGTCAAGACAAATTGAAAGCTAGGAAAAGAAATACCTTTACCTTCAGTGTATTTGCCTGATTCAAGTGGTCCTCTCTAAAGTAAACAAAGCAGTAGAGATAAGATTTCTAAGAACTAAATGGTATTTATTTGCCTTTGGTACTAAAGTGAGAGAATAAAACACCTACGGTTAATTATCAATCTCAAATGACACCTTTATAGGAGGTTTCTATTCTAAGTATAGTAGATTGATTCTTTAAAGTAGACTTATTTATGTATAAGGTGGGTCCTCAAGCTCATCTTGAATTATCTGAGGAAGTATTGCCATTGAAAGTGATCCTTTTTCTTTTTCCTGAGAAAGTCATGTTACAAAATGGCACAAGACAATACAGATTTTCTCCAATTTTCCCCACAAATACAAGATGGGAAAATCAGATTACCATATATTTTGTGAAGAAAACATGTTTGTTTCTCAAAAGTGTATTTTCAGTTACTTTCCAAACTACAGTTTTTTAGTTTGCAAAGTTTTTTTTTAATTTAAATTAAGAAACGATTGTTTCTGTAAGAGAATAAATACATGTGGTAAATTTTGGTTGGTGTTTAAATAATTTTTATAGGCAATTGTTCACAAGTGGAGAAACTAAGGCACAGAAACTTAACCAAGCTCAGTTTCAAGGTTGAGTTTAATAGTACAGGTAGAAATAGAGTCTAGGACTCTGATTCCCAGGTTAGAGGGTCATGAGTGAAATCTTCCCAAAGGGGAAAAATAAAATTTATTTCTTTTGGTGGGTAATATTAACAAATAATTTTTGAAATATATAATATGAATTTCCTTGAAAATCTTTGGCATTTCTGAGTGTCTTTGTAGGCTGAGGTTTTTAGGTATTTTTCCCCCAAAATATAAAAAGGCAGGGGAGCTAGCTTTTAAGTTAAACAAAAAACATTACTCTTAATTTCAAAATGACCTGAGTTCATTCTATATGATTCTATAAATCAATTGTACAGTTTATGAGTACTCTGAAACAGGCTGCTACACGTCACTGAGTTCACACACATGCATTCTGCAATGATATTTATATGACCAGAACCTATTCTACTTATTCCACACTTACGTGAGGTACAAAAATAAGATGTCTCAGCCTAATTTTTCATAAGCCCAACTATCTGAAGAACTCAAACTTACTACAGTGGGATGATTAACTCAATAATATATGGTACTAAGTTAGCCCCAAATTCAAGTATTTATAATATTCACCCCACATGAATGTTTCTTTGTACTGGCTGAGATGTGAGCTATGAAATTTATATAGCTCAGATAGGCCTTTTCCCTGTATGTTTTTGATCACGAAACCTCTAATTTCATAAATTTGTACTTGTAAGAGCTCAAGTAGGTTTATGTAGTCATAATGTAGTAGTATAGAACATACCATGTAAAAGTAAAAAATAAAATTATTTTCAAGTTTTTTTGCTTTTAAAGTGCTCCATGTGCTGTATTAAATCAACTTTCAGATTATAGAAATCCATGACTAACTATGACTAGTAATAGTTTTACAAAAGATCAGCAGTTAAAGAAGAATGATTTCTTCAAGTATGACTATATAGACTGAGATGCAAAAATTCTTCAGGCACATTCAAATCCAAATAGTACCAAAAAAAAAAAAAAAAAAAATAAAGTACCTAAGTGGGATAGCGGAGGTGTTTAGAAGGAATGTCAGAGTGTCAGAGACTAATTTGTAAGGTAACTAGTATGTAAACTCAAAGTGGTTCTGAATGTTTTGGTAACAAATATTTGTCCAACAAAACAGGAACAAAAATAAAATACTCATTCCCTATCAGAAATAAAATAGAAAATAAGTCTGTCCAAATGCTCAGAAGTTGCATCATAGAAATATTTTTTGAGAAATTTCATGTCTAATAGGTTGCTTCATCCATGTTGTCATCACTGTCTGCACCAAAATCATCTCCATCTTCGAAGTATGAGTTAATGTAGTCATTTTCCTAAACGAAATGATACATTTCTCCATAAACATTAAAATGAATGATTAAAAGCAAATATAACAGGCTTAAAAGAAAAGTCTCCGCTTTTTGACCTGCTTAAAAAACATAATAGTTTTCATTCATGCCTACCTGTGCCACTTTTTTCCTCAAGACCACCACCTCCTACTATTCTCAGGCACCAGCTAGCTAAGAGAACATGAAGGCCTGCCCATTCCATCTTGGTAGGAAGATACATCTACTACCACATTACATATAGTTTACTTCTCTAAACCATTAAACACTTATTCCACCAAATGCAGGGGACACTCAAGAAACAAAGCGTTTACATTAACATTCATTAAACTACACCAGAACTGAGGCTTTCACTCACAAAGCATAATTGAGCATAAGCAGAGGGACTTTTGCATCCTATCAACAAAAAGTCTTCATGATACCAAATCAAATCTAGAGAATGCCCATATTATTAATACATCCTATCTGGGGCCTCTTAGTTTCTTTTTCTCCTGGCTAAGACTTTCAGACATGTGAATGCCTCAGAAGATATCTGTGCTTTCTACTAAGAATTCAAAAAACCCCTTCTGGATATAAATTAAATTTAAGAGTTATTAACCAGTTGCAGTATATGGATTGTATTTGGATTCTGTTTGGAAAAAATAAACTTATTTGAGACAATCACAAAAATTTTAACACTGGCTTGGTATTTGATGATATTAAGGAATTTATTTCATTGTATGAGGTATAATAATGATACTGTGATGTTGTTAAAGAGTCCTTATTTTTGACTCCATGGATGAAATGATATGATGCCTAGGATTTGCCTTACAATAATCCAAAGCAGATGGAGGGTAGAGGTGGGGGGTCATGCAGGAATTGGGTGATGAATGAGTAGTTGAAAGATTGGCTACAAATTGATCATTGTTAAAGCTAGGTGACAGATAAGTCCATGGGTCTTTATTTTACTGGTCACTACATTTTTGTACATGATTAAGATCTGCCATAATAAAAAATTAATCTTCACATCTCTACTGTCTACAGGAAAAAAATAAAAACTATTCTAAAAAGAAAGTCTCCTGAATATCATCCTTATTATTTTCCTCAAGGTTTTCTTTTTTTCATATCTAGATGGTGAGATTTTATAAACGAACATATATAAATAATGCAAGAAAGGTAATGTGCATTATTCAGATAGTATTTCATTACTCTGTCTTCTCTAAATACTGTAAGTTCCTGCATCCAGATAAGACCCTTCCCAGCTCCAGAAAGTTGGCCCGGCTTCCATGGTGCAAGGAAATCCAGCAATGTCTAGAAACCTGGCTGAAGCCAGGGGCCTGGTTGAGGTGGCACGGCTGAGAGTTCAAATGAGGCCACCTTATAAATGAGACCTTGGCAAGGACACTCGTGTGGAAATATAAGCAAGCCAATCTGTATATAAAAGTGGAAATGAATAAAGAAGGGATACTTTAGTATTTTAAATCAAGCATATGCCACTTGGGTTTTAGACATGAACATCTCCTCCAAGTATATTCAAACACGATGACGGAGATTCCTTTCACCGATAAAAAGAGAAGCAGGGGGACACTGAGTTTGAAGGCAGAGGACATGAAATTAAGGGAGTTCCCTTGCGATGGCTTCGTTTTCTGTATGAAGGTGCTATCACCTTCTAAAATGAAAGAAAAGGTAGTAAAGAGGAGGGATTAAGAAGAAAGAAGATGATCTAAAATAATCGCTGTAGAAAACTAACTTAACAAGAAAAACAGAGAACATGTTAGCCAGCAAAATGGGGCTAGTGTTTTTTTAGTGGTATCAATTTAGGTGATTCCTCAGAAATGCTCAGATAGGTAGGTTTGAAGGGAAAAGGTTTCTTTGGTCTAGAGTGTGTGCTGGGAGGACACGAGGAATGGTAAGAATGAGCACGAAGGGTGTGCAAGGGTCTAGGTTCCTTAGAAAAGGAAAGTAAGACAGGCACCCAGTAAAGGGGAAATAGAGGATCAGAAGTACTGACGGTCTCAATCATGTCAGAAAGCAATGGGAATAAAAGAGAGAATGCTCTGAAAAGAAAGTTGGAGACAAATGTGATATATTTAATTTTAAATGTTTAGACTTAAAATTTGTCTGGAAGAATGAACAGAGAATACTCAGGAAAATTCTGAAAAAGAAGGATAGCAGAGAAGACACGCCATACAAATATGAATAATCAGAAGCTTCTATTAATTGGAACAGCTTTCTGTTGGTTCAGAAATAAATCAATGGAACAGAGTCCGTAAATACATCTAAGAGATATGGGAATCTAATAGTTGATAAAGGAAGAATTTCAAATTATAAGGAAAGCAAATTATTTAACAAAGTTGACAGCTGGCTAGCCATTTGGAAACAGATTAAAAAGGTATGACTATCTCTCCCTTTATATCTATGTAAATTTCAAAAGAATACAACATTTAATGCAAAATAATTAAAGCATATAATAAAAATTTCATAGTTGAGGCAGTTTCAGGAGAAGCAAAGATTCAGAGTGTGGTATAAGAAGCTGGAATGGAGTGAAGACAAAAGTCACCAGAACAGAGAAGAAACTCTCTGCCTAGGGTCACCGTGTTAGGTGTCTACAAAGTCCCAAAGGGGCTGTGACCAACCAAGTTACCCTGCTCAAATATATCTTGATTGACTCCAGGTTATTTTGAAATGCACCATGTTTCTAAACATTGGAAATCTCAAATCCTGACTCAGCCAGATACCTGAGGTTAAGTTATCAGTGTTCTCTGACAGTGGCCATATGCACTCTGGAATTGGGAACAGGATGGCGTTGCAGGGATTCCGCTCCACAGCTATATGGCTAAGCCCTCCACCATTTTAACTGCTGACCCAAACTTGTATGTTGATAAATCTTCATTGCATTAATCTGATCAATTTCCTTAAGTTGTAGACTTCTAACTACAAAGTTGTCTATCAAGTTACTTTTATTTCCCATATTTAATATGGCAACATTATAACTTCAATGCTGTAATAATTCTCTTAATACCAAGGAATTGATGCCAGTGATAATACTATACTTCTGGTTCCCATCAACTTGGTTTTAGTTTGGTGATTTTAATTATGTACTATATATCTGACTCCTCATTAGATAATCCTTAGGTTTAATAACTTTGTTACCCTCCCCCAACGGACCATTACCTCCTCTTGCTCTTCTTCATCATAGTCCTCCTGTTCTGCAGCATCATCGTCGTCATCGTCATCGCCTTCTTTACTTTTCTCTTTGCTTCTTTCTTTCTCTTCATTTTCCTCATCTGATTTTTCACCATCACCTTGCTTTTCCAATTCCTAGTATAAGTAAGTTTCATTAATTTATATGGAAACCACTAGCCTTTGACCTTCCTGCCCAGCCTTAAAAGAATCTAGTTACCTATCACCTTATTCTAATCCCACCTTATCACCACCTCCAGGCCTCCCCTAGGAAACTATGAGTCAACCCCAGAAAGTAGGAATTCACTGTGTTATCATTACACTAGTATTTTCTTTGATTGTGTTACTTAATAACTGGGTCTCAAATAATACTGGGGTTATCAGCTCTAATGCACAATGTTTTATTTTTGTAATTTCTCTCCTACCTCCTTCTAAAATGTTTGAGGTGATTTAGTTTACAGACAACTTTCAGAATAATATTTTGTTTTCCTTCTAACATAAAAGGAGAAAAAAGAATGTAACAGTAACATTTCAAGATGTTTATGTTTTCATTTATAAGTAAGATCATTTAAAACTATTAATATCAAGTCATCCTGGAATAAATTATTCTAGTTGCAGATTATCCATGTCTTTATGTATTTTCTCACTCATTATTTACTTTCCATTACCAGAAATTTTTGCTTCTTAATATATTTGGCAGGTTGGGAAGAAAGAAATTAAAATTCAAATCACAATCAACACTACTAGAAACTCTAAAAGAGGAGGCAAAGGAGAAATGCAGAGTTAGAAAAGCTTTGGTACCATGATGAGTCCACTTACCCACCCTGTTAAAATCATTATGACACCATCTCATAGTGTATGACTATACCTTTATATTTCTATTATGACTACCAATAATTTTTTTCATTTGATAAAAAGTCATCTGTTTTCATTACTTCACTATCTGTTCACTAAATTTCACTATGCTCAATGTTCATAAATGAATTTCACAAGTTTTCTAGGAGGTGGGTACAGTAATATCTCACATGTTAATACTCACAATTAAGGCATAAGATGACTTTAGCTAAGATGTGTTTATTCCTAAACAGTAATCAGAACACTAATTCATCAATCTGCAAATATGCTACCTCTATTATATTTGCTGTGTACATTACATATAGAGAGAAAACATTTTATATCTGCAGTGGCTATAACTTAGCTAATCCTTTATTGGTTCTTAAATATTTATCTTATAAATCCTTTTAATTACATCTAAATTTGAATTTAAGGAAGTCAAAGGCAATAGAGAGACTACAACAGATAGACTCAATTTCTCATCAAAATCCAAACTCCACGTTTCCTGTCTGCTTAACCCACTCGGCAGAACATAGTCATGAGATGATTTATATTGATACTGACCTATATGTTGCCTTATATGAGTTATTACTACAATATAATGTGTGTGATTTTTCCAACTGGCAATCCCTTTGGAAAACTGCAAGTAAACAAATAGCATTTATAGACCTTTTGAAGCATCTATAATTAGATAGACACACACTTATATGATGCTATGTTAATGTTACTATATGGCATTTTTTCTTTTCTATTATAATCAGACAATGAAAAGACCTGCAACCCGTAAGTTTGTGTAGTTGAAAGGGAATTGTGGTACTATATGTATTTAACTCTGTGCAAGAGAGTTACATCTGAAAAATCACACTATTAACTATTATTGCATAATTGACAACAGAATTATTTAAACCAGTTATATAAAAATATTTTTTAAATATGGAATTCATTCAGTGTTACGTAGGGACTAGGAAGTCTGCATTTCTATTATTGCTACCTCAAATATCTTTAAATAAATAATTCCATCTTTATTGCTACCACACAGACCTAAATCAAACTCATAAATCACTTAAATAGGTGGAAGAATAGCAGATTTATGCAACTTTCTCATACAAAATGATCTCAGAGCCACAAACAGTTTCATTATTTCATTCTTTTTTGTTAAAAGCTACTAGTTTCTGCTCTTTGACTTACTAGTCTCCATTTTCTCTTCTGTGAGATGAAACTTACCTAACCTTACTACTTTACAGATTCGTTTTAAGAATAAAATGAGTAATATGATACAAAAACACTTAGGAAACAGTCCATTTATGTACAGAGAACAGTTCTTCTAGTTTAAATATTATACAGTCACCATATAGAGCCTCCTGTACGTCATGCAGAAATAACAAGCTCAAATATTAGTTTACGGCTGATTATTGACACATTAAGCATGAGATTTGACCGTATGTCACTCCCTCTCCATCCACAGATGTTCTATTATAATAAAAATTGTAACTGCTTTTGCTGAAGAAATGAATGATAACAGAGTCATCTGGAAGCAACTTTTGCTCTTTTAAAACTGCTAACTCCTTGGGAATTCTAGATTTAAAATTCCAGTTCTAATAGTGTGTGTCCTGAAAGAAGTGTTTAAATGTAGGGAATAAGAAAACACAACTTGTTCTGAGGAGAAACCACACCCAGAGGTCCAGGTCAATCTTCCTGACAGCACGTGTCATCTTAGCAACTTTTCTCCAGGAAGCTTTAAGAACAGCCAGAACCCGTGTTCAATTCATACAAGTTGGCTAGTCCTGCATTCCAGCGCAGTTAAACCTAACAGTTACCACTACTCCTTCATCAATCCTCTGGCCTTAATTTTCAGATATGTTACCTCCAGCTCAAATATCGGCCAAAAAATAAAATAACAAAAATATGAGTTTCTGCCATCAAGTAGCTATGCCAACTTGGCCAGGCAAGTATCAATACAAGTTTTAAAGCCTTGACTTCCTCATCTATAAGTAAGGAATAATCCCCACCTCTCTTTGTTGTTATGAACTCTTAAGGACGTAATGGATATAAACAGCTCAACAAAAAGCTTGGCACAGAATAAATTCACAATAAGTGTTGGCTGCTACCATGACCATCATCACCATCATCATCAATGCAAGATGATACATGCATTGATAGTGAGAGTAAATTGGTATTGCCTTCATGGAGAGCAATGTAGCAACAGTTATCCATAACTTAACAGTACACAAAACAACTGACTCAACAAATACTTCTAGAAATCTACCCTACACGTGTAAAATGACATAATTAACATGAATTTATTGCAGCATCATTTGTAATAGTGAAACACTAGATGAAACATAATGTCCTTTGGTAGGGCACTAATTAAATAAATTACAGTTCATTCTTATAGTGCAGCCAAAAAAAGAATGAGGTAACTCTATTCATACTGTTATGAAACAATCTCCAAGATATTTTGTTAAGTGACAAAACGAAAACATAGAAGACTGTAACATGCTAACTTTTGTCATTAAAAAAAAAACCCAAATCTGTATTTTCTATGCATGAAATATTTCTGAAAAGATATATAAGAAACTGGTAACATTGGTTGTCTATAGGAAGGAAACTAGCTGGCTGGAGACAGGAATGGGAGGACTAATTTTCAGTGTCTTAATCTTCTGAATTTTGTATGTTCTTATTTTTGGAATATTTAAGTAAGGAAAGATACAAAATGAGTTCCTTTTCCCTTAACAGAGTCTTCTATATGGAACGTTAAGACACAGGGGAAAAAAGCGTTAAATAAGTACATACATAATACAAATACCAACAGAAGGAAAGATAAGAGGTTTTTAAAAGAATTACATATGTAATTCTTTTAAAAGAGGTATGTAAAAGAGTTTTTCATGTTTCCCTCCCCCTGCATAATTCAAATACAAGAGGAATGGGATACAGTGGAAAAGCAAGCAGTTAATACAAGGTGAGGCAAGTGGCCAGGTCAGTGGTAAAGGACAGGATGGAACCTCCACCTCTCCCAGCTAACAAAGTTCAAACCTTCCCAGTTACCTTCTGTTTCAGGCTCACTTCTGCGAAACCCACATGTTATTAGAAAGTAAGAGGAGGCTGAGAGGTTGAAATAAGAAGGAAAAAGGAGATACGACCTTTTACATTGTGTCAGTTCACTTTTGTAGTAAGAATTGAAAACCTTACCTCGATTTTTTTCAACACATCTGCAGTGTTAGTGAGTGGAGTGCCTTTGCCTGTATCTTTTGCCTGTTTGGATTTTGGGCCTGCTGAAGTAAAACTACCAGTTAACAGATTTTCCTGTAATGGCAACTGTGTATTACATTCCTTGTCTTTTTCATACGCTGTCTAGCATAGTGGTACGTCAGAGTAGGCAGTCACATAATTTCCAGAGCAAATTAATTTTCTCAAAGAGTAAATAAAACAAATCATCACACGTCACCAATTTCCCAGTGATGAGGAACAAATGACAGTCACTTCCTAGGATATTTTACAAGACTGCAACCAGATATATTTTTACCAATATTGAAAATTAGTACTGGTGATTAATATTAGGGCCAAATTGCTCAAATGAGATCTCAGGTAGAAGAACTAGGGTACAGAGAAAGGTTCCCACAAATCTATCTGCATTCATTTCCTAGTCATTGATGAATATACTTCACTTTCAGCAAAGCAATTTTACCAGATTCGGAAAGTAAAAAAAAGTGCAGGAGAAATACGCACTTGCCAATGGTGAAAGAGATGAGAAAGAAGTCATATCCAGTGCAACACAGAACTGTCTTTGAAATGATTAAAATAGTAAAACTAAACATACCCATCATAGGGATCTGAAAACTCAAAGCATATAAATGAAATACAATGTTTTAATAGCTTTGGGATATATAATTTTTTTTAACTCATATCAAAAATACTACATTTTGAGGCTCTTCTGAAACTGCAGGGTCTAGAGAACCTGCAGCTCTTATTTCACATACGGCTTCTGCCAGTGAGTTACCAAAGCATTATGATATGCTACAAAATTGTCCCATTGTGATCAGAAAGTATTACAGTTCTTTCCCAAAATCAAACTAAACACCTAGAAATTACTTGGTAAGAAGAAAATACAGCTCAGAAAGATGTAATTTTTTTAAAGATTAACATTTAACCTACAGAAGAAGAAATCTTTAGATTGTGGTGGATGACCCATAACTGATGGAATTACAATTTACTGTGTTATACCAGATTGCCCGTTGGAGAGTCACTGAGCTTAGAGCTTCCAAACATATATATTACACTGAGGTTTTGCTCAAACAAAAGTAACAGTTGGATTTAATGACGGTAACTTTCTCTGACCCTCCTTGAGGGCAAAGACTGTTTAATGTGAACTGTAGCACATAAAATAAAGCATCATATATTAACAAGATCTCAATAAATATTGTAATATTGATGCCAAAAACAGCAGTGAAGAATGTATTTTATTCACATCATGAAATTTTTTTCTCTATGGACTTTTTATCAAGTTACTTAATTTCATAACACATAAGTCTGTTAAATGGTTACTATAGAATATGGTCAGGTAAATAAACTTACTAAAACTTACTAATTTTTTAGCTAAAAAGGTCAGTTGAAGACTCAGGTCCACTCAGCATTCTTTGCTACGTATCATTCTGGTTTTACATATTGTCTAATCCTTATAATTAGGGGAGAGGTGTCAAATTATCAAAATTGATGAGAGTTGTTTTAACCTTAAAATTTTAAGATGCACTTTTTTCCATCTTTAGCCAAATATTTGCATATATTTGAATTTTTTGTTTGTTTCTTTCAACAACCGCCTACAGCGGGTTCTTCAAGAAACAACCAGTTTCCAACCTTTGACTCTCTGTATTGTTTACTTTCATGTAAATCAATGGAGGCCATCTTAACAAAAGAGAGAGAACAAGCTTATCAGAAACAAAACACAAAAATTACACAATATACAGTAAGAAATATTAGGGCAGAATGGAAAAAGAAAGTTCTGTTGTTTTGTTTCTAACAAATGGCAATCCTGATGCACTGGAAGCTTTTACTAATGATTAATGTGTGGATGGGTGGTACGTAGGATATATTTGAAAAGATAATTCTTCCAGAATGAATACATTCTTTTTAGCTTTAAAGTCAGCTGCTGATCTGTGATCCCCTAGGATATGACCAATATCATTTCATGTATATGCATTTTATTATGAAAACAATGTATTTGCTCAATACAAACCAAGGGTATAAAAGAGATAAACTGTCATATCTCAAAATATTCTATATTTGAGCTCAATATTATTATATACTATATCTTTAAAGTAAAATAAAAATACTTCCACATTAAATATATATGTACAAACTTCAGTTGTATATGTACTTCAAATATGTGCATTTTATTGTATATCAATTATATCTCAATACTGCTGTTAAAGGGGGAGTGGGAATTTTTTCTTGCTAATTGTGCTTAACCTCTCTGGATACTTCCCCTTTTCTCTCTTCATTCTTCAAAGCAAAACTCTCTAAAGACTTATCTATGCTAGCTGTCTCCATTGCCTCAGCTCCCATTTATTGTTTAACCCATTCCAAGCTGGATTCTACTTCCGCAAATCTTCTTAAAAGCTCTGACTGAGGTCACCAATTACTGACATGTCAAAAATTAGTTAACAGTTTTCAATCTCCATCTTACTTGACCTCTCGGCAGCACTGCTGACCAACCGCCTTCTGAAATATTCTTCCCTTCTGAAAATTCCTGCTTCTGTACCTCCACTCTCCTGGTTCTCCTCCTCCCTCTCTCTTAATACTTCCTTTCTTTGCTGATTCGATCTCCTCTGCCAGCCCATTAAACATTGGCATTCCTCCAAGCTCAGGCTGGGGCCCTCCTTTCTTCTAATTCTCTAATTCCACCCTAGACAGCCTCACCCTTTCTCACGGCTTCAATGATCACATCTCTGCTGATGACTACCATCTCCATTTTGAGGTCCTTTCCCAGTATCCAACAACATAGTCAACACTTCTATTTGTAAATCTCAAAGGAATCCTAAATACCTTTAAACTGAGCTCGTGATTTTTCCTGACAAACCTGGTCTTTCTCTAATTTCCTTCATCCCACCTCATTTTAATAAATTCTTAGTAATCTTTCAATCTCAACTCCAATTCCAGTCCTCAAAGAACCCCTCCTAGACCTCCAAATGAGGACAAGTGTGTTTTGCTTAATGTTTTTACTGCATGTGGCTGCAAGCTCTCTGAGAGCAAGGATTATTCCCACTTTGCTCACTGTTTTATTCCTCTCAGCATGGTGTCTGGCAACAGTAGATACTCAACTATTTACTGAATGGAATTACTAAAGAAAAACAAAATGTAAACATTCACTATGCTATTTTTCTATACAATATAAAGCTCTATTTTACCAGTTTCCCAATTTTAAAATGTTTTAATTAATAACTTAGAATGTGGCCAGTATAATCATAAAAAATTTGCAGATATGCAAATAAAAAGATCTATGTAATTGAAAAGTCTTTCTTAGCACATCTGCAATTCCATAAAGAAAGGACAACAACTAAACAAGCAAACAAAAAACCGCAAAAATCAACAACAGAAAACCCACAAGCTTTAGCAAAATAATCAAAATACCAAAATATTTTAAGAAAAAGCATTCAGAACAGTGAGCATAACTTCAGGTTGCCAATTCCATATTAATAGAATGTAAGCAATAACCTTTTCCTACCTGAATTACTATTACATTAGTCAATGTACCTTTTTTGTATTTTTTCCTTGGCATCAGCTCTCTTGGAAGTCTTCTCCAATCTATGTGTATAAAGGAAAAATATAAAAATTGCAGTTAAGCAGTTAAGCAGAAAATTGAAGCAACATAAAATTAGATTAAAAATACTGCCTGCTCACTAAAGAAATTTCAGTGCATTTGTACAAAACATTTAAATCTCCAGTCATTTTACCTGAACTAATAAATTTTATTTTGAATATATTTTAGTTTTTATAAACTACTTATTGAAGATCATGGAAGATTATGAGAGAGTATGTAAAGAGAATCATTTGGGAGATTAATGAAGTAGAAAAAGTGAAAGAACTAAGAGTGTTCCCAAGTGTTCCCAAACTTTCAACAGTGAAAAGACAGAGCACTACAACCTGTGAAAGAGAGAATGCTGTTAATGCCATTTATGCTTTTACATAAGGGCAGTTTCTATAAAACACCAAAGACAAAAACATAAAAGGAAAGTTAATTAAAAAACGAGGAGACCTGGGTTCTAATATGACATTGTTTTTTATTTACAAAATGAATAAGCTGGATGAGATCTCTATAGCCCCTTCCACCTTGTCTATATCCAAGGTAAAATGTTGAAAACAAAACTCTGTTAGGTATGGTTCTGTTAAAAAGGCATCTTAACAACTAAAAATAGTCCATGTCTGCTGAAAGAAAGGAAGATCCATAAGCTTGGCTTAAAATATCCTTAAAACTAGATTTTTTTACTTTCTCCTCAGCAGCTCTAAAATCACTCAGGAGCAAAGAAGTTAAGTGCTTTTCGGTACTACCAATTAAAATTGTGATGGTGGCTAGCGAAACTGGAAAGCTTAAAAGGGTTTAGCAAGTCCTATTTCTATAAAAAACGTATTTTAAGAACTTCCACAAAAACACTTAAACTCTTCTTTGTTACAGTGTAAAAATCTTTTCATCTTTGCTTTCCCAAAGATTTGCATTACTAATTAATTACAAGAAAAGAACCGAACTTGGTTTTCCTACAGTGAAAATATAATAAAAAACTTATCCTAAAAAAAATATGGGGTAGGGTGACAGTCTTTAAAAAGTACTTTTATATTGTCTGTTTTGTAATTACCTGGTATCCATTCTTCTTTGTAGCCCTTCATATATCTTTTACTATATCTTTCAATATCTACAAGAAAAAAAGAATAAAGAATTTGTTAGGAAAATCAAGAAGAAACCTGAACTTAAGCTATTCCTTTAAGATAACTGAAACATCTTTTATTTCACACACAGCTAGTTTCCTACATTTGTACATCATGTGTTCCTAAGACATACTGAAAAGTTCAATGAGAATGATATGCTTAAGAAGGTGGCAAGAAGCAGCTGGGTGTGATGGGTTGGGGGTGAGCAAAGACTAAACCCTGATTATGGTTCTCAGAACCTGACAACCTGACTCACCTGGGAGAGTATTCACAAAAGCCCAGCGTCAGGTCAGGAAGCCCCTTGCATACAAGGGCAGGGAGGTACAAATAGTAAGAACTGCTCAAAAAGAAACTCAAAAATTAAAATTAAAACTGGGTCTCACGGACCCTGATGCTATAGAGAGAATTAATAAGCCAAACTCTATTCATTCAATAACAGACCTTGTGGCCAAATTGCAGGTAAATGTGTAATTTCCATTAAGCTTTTGAAATTCCAAAAATGGCTTAGAGAACTGTCACCACTCTCACCATTACGTTTCTACCTGTACTTCAGGAACCTGAGCTGGAAACTCTATGTTCTCCATATGATTCTCTCGTGGCTAAAATTCATTAAAATAACATTCACAGGTGCTTTTGCTTTGTTATAAAATAATAAAGTCGTTACAAAGAAAAGACTCGTAATGTGTATAATTCTACCTGAAAATATTATCAACAAACTTTGAAGACATCACAACATGGAATACGTTTATTCCATGACAGATCTCAATGCCCTGAGCCACCAGCCACTTGACTATCAGGAAGTCTTGAGATCTCCCATCCTAATTGTCCTGGTCTCTAGTGACTTAGTTCTTCACAGTAATCCACAAATCTCTCTTTCCTAAAGCACACAGGTGACAAGTGACAGGAGAAGGCTGGTGAAGGTACACTCATGCAACACCTCTATTTGGAATATGCTTCCCTCTGATTTTGGAGTACTTCTGTTCAGTCTGGACAACCATTTTTCATTGACAGTGTATATATTATATAAATATCTATGCATATATATATATACATACACATCATATAAACCTGTATACACACATATAAATGTATATATTTTATTAAAAACCTGTATTTTCAACATTAGTTTTTTTTTTTAATACACTGCCTCAG
This sequence comes from Propithecus perrieri, assembly GCA_963574695.1. Classification (NCBI taxonomy): domain Eukaryota; kingdom Metazoa; phylum Chordata; class Mammalia; order Primates; family Indriidae; genus Propithecus; species Propithecus perrieri. The sequence goes on from CAUYRB010068736.1 coordinate 22,184, forward strand.
GAAAGAGAGATAAAAAAGAAGATTTCAAGGAAAATTTATTTGTATCATTTAGAGAATTCTATGCAAGAGTTTTCTCCTGAATGAAACAAAAGCAAAAGATCTCTTATATTTCTAAAAACTTTATTGCATAGTTATCAAAGATAAAGTACCCCCTTAATCCCAGTACAAGCCAACTACTCCCACAAATCAACAACAAAATTATGTTCTTAATGTCACTATCTAAAAGACTCACATAAATGCTTTAATGACTTGATACACTTTTAAATTAGACATGTGCTGTAATAACAGCTGATTCAGATAAGTAAATCTGTCCCATAATCTAGAGAAGAGACCAATTTTAAAAGGACCAAAGTGTACCCTGCACTATTATTTTTTCTAGTAAGAATATTTATTAGTTCATTTGATCTTTTTAAAAATCTTTAAAATGACAGCTTTAATTTCATTTTTAAACTCAAATAAATGAAAGCATGCAACATAATGAAAGTTAAAAAATTCAGTATTTTTGAGATAAAATATCTCTCATCAAATCATTATATAACTTCACGGAGCTATTGTTTGTAAAATTAAATGAACTTGTATAAAATGGTTCTTATAATAACAAGTAAGATCACTACATAAGACTTCCTTTTTTGACTCTGCCAATTCTAAGTCTTTTAGAGAGAGAAAAATGGAATTGAAATGCATTTTTAGTACTTATGGCATGAGATGATACTATATGAATTTCTCATGTTTTAATGATGTTGTTTTGAGAACTCAAAGATGATATTGATCTCTTTAATGCCAACACTCAAGGGCAGAAACTGAAAATCAATATAGTTCTACTGTTCTAAACAGCTACTTAGGAATAGTTTCCCTTCCTATAAAACCACTTCCCACTTCCAGTCTGAGATTGCTAAGCCTTCTCCAACTATAACTTCTCCTCAATATATACATTATATTTATATATGTCACCAATGAATATATATTTTATATTTCATATCATATCAAATACATATATGATAAACCAAAAAAGTCAAGGCTTTAAAAAAGTTTAACTATTAAACAATCAGAGATGTGCATAAAGATGTATGTATAATGATAGTAATCATAGCATTATATATATGAGCAAAAAACTGGAAATAATCTTAAGCCTAATAGCACGGAATTAGTTATAATTAATAATGTTATATCCATACAGTGAAACAGCAGAGTTATTAAAACTTGTATTTTCCAAGAATAATAAGGGCATGTGAAAATGCTAGTATGCCATAGAGAAAAAAATGAAGATATAAAATAATATGAATTCAATTTTGTAAAGAGAATACACACAAAGGAAAAAAATCTAGAATATACAATAAAATATTAGTCATTCTTTAGATACAGCATGGGTAATTTTTACTTTTTAAAAATATTCCTGTTTTTCCTAATTTTCACTGAACATATAAAACTTCTATTGTGAAAGCCAGTTTTAAAAATAAAATCACAATGTTTAAAGTATTTTTTCTGTTAAATCAACATAAATATGTTTTTTAAGATAGTTGATCAATTCTGATTGGATCAAACCAATCAGTATTCAATGATCACATAACTTATGCTTAAACATCTGAATAAATTAAACTACATAATCAAATAGTCCAATACACACCTTGTTTTTCCTCAGGTGTTTCAATAAAATAAGGCATTCTTTTCATTGTTTCTCTCGACTCCTGTTTCAAGGCCAGCATGTAATCTTCACCTTCTCCTGTTTTCAGTGGCACTGGCTTATAATCTGTATCCTGTTTAAATTAGAGACAAAAGTTCTTTTAAAGAAATTAAATATTTTAATATCCCTTTTATCTACATTCTAAAAAATGTCACTTTATTGACATACTATGTTTTACAGGCATTAAATTTTACAGTCAACTTAAAAGATGTTGAGCTTCTGTAATCTGTAAACTTTAGTCCATTTCCTGCTTTGCTCTCATTTTAGAGGTAGAAAATATGCATAATTTTCCTATTGGCCCTAAAAACTACACTAATAATCATTTTGCCATATAATCTGTTGACTAATGTAATTCCATATGGTCTTACTTTTAAGATATTTTTAAAAATCAAGGCACGCACAAGAGAGCAACTGCTTTAGCTTCCTATTAACCTCAACTAGTGTTGGTGTTATTGGTAGGAGCGGTAGTATAAAAAAAAATGGCAGCAGCTATCATTTAGCAAGCGATTACTATGACCAGGATGTACTCAATATTCAACATCCACTATCTCATTTAAAGTACTACCAATATTTCTCCTTTTACAGTGAATAAATTGAGAAGTAAACAATTTGTAATCCTATATGAGTAAATGGCAAAGCAAGAACTTGAAGCTACATTTTAATTTTTAAAATTATACACATGCATGTATACATATACATGTGTGTATATGTATACATATAAACAGTATATTATTAAAAAGTGGGTCTCCAGGGCACATGGTAAAGACATTGCTGGTTTCAGAGGATAAAGATAAGGTACATTTTTAAAATTAGACTCAGAATGTATCCGTTCATGCTACAACAATTTATTGATTTATTGAGTACCTACTACAACCCAGACATGGTTAGGTAACAGGAGATACTCATGACGAAATGGTCAAGGTCCCTGCCTACATGGAACATACATTCTAGGGGACAAACACACAGCAAATAAGTAAACCAATGAGGTGATATATAATTTCAGGTAGTGATTAGTGACGTGAAGAAAATGAAGGCAGGTAGAGAAAGAGTGACTGACAGAGTGCATGGAGGATGGAGGTGGCTGAGCTACACAGGGTAGGCAAGCATGGCCTTTTGAGAAAGTCACATTTTAACAGAAATCTGGATAAAATCAGGAAGCCATCCATGCAGACAGAGAACAGATGGTTCCAGTTGGGAACCAGTAGGGGCAAAGGTCTGAGGGAACAAGGAGGCCAGCACAGCTGGGGAATGAGAAGGCTAGTGGAAGCAGAAGGGTCAGAGAGACAACAGAAAGGCTGGATCAGACAGAGCCTCTTAGCCAAGAGTGAGGAATTTTAATTTTATTCCAAGTATTAAAAAAACAGTATGTACTAATATTTCCAGCAGTTAAAAGTAATCGCCTCATACATAGAGAAGAGGTGTTTTAAAAGAAATCACCGTAAAGTAACAGTATGCTTATACCAGAGATATGTCTTTGTTTTTAGGCTGTACCAAATATCACAAAGGTGAAATACCAAGAGCAAAAGGCAGAGACTCCCTAAGTGAGATGCTAGATCCCCAGATACATTTGTCCAGGGTCCTCTGCTGACATAAATCTTTCAACAAAGAACTTTTCCTTTTGAAATGGGGAAAGGATTCCTGAAGGAAAAGGTATCTGGCTATTTATGATTTTTCATTTTTATACTGCAGCACATGCACATCTGGAAATGTAAGCTTACATTTTAAGCTAAATATAAAGCAAAAACATTGAACATCATGTCAATTATGCTTGCAGTGTACTCACTAAATTTAAAACAACACTAAATGCAGCGCAAACGCTTATCCTATTTTGAGAAACAGTAACAAAATTCAAAATGATGTTGATAAAATAAGGAAATAAGCAAAAAAAAAAAATTTTAGTGGACAAAAAAGCCAAGTGGTATACTAAGGAGCACAATTAAATTCTATAGCTACAAGATGAGAAAAAAATTATTAAGTGAAGGATGGTGGAGTGGGAACTCAGAACCATTGTAAAACCTAACTTGACTTTTTCAAATGTAATTTTGATATTGGAATACATCAATAACAGCAATAGAAAATGCAAGATTTGAAAACGAATTCTTTTTTGGTTCACACGGTACTGAGTATATTCAAAGAAGCATATATATACCTTTGTTTTCTGTATTTTAAGAAAGTAGTCTAAAAATAAGGAAAATTTCAGGGAAGAACAGTGGCAATATTTAAATTAAAGGTAAGTGAAACATACTTTCTTTTACTTTCTATATTTGAGGATATCCTAATGATATTACGTATTCAAGTCCTATATAGAATTTTAATTTTCTCTGAAACATGAAAAAATACACTGTGAGAATTCAGATGTCAATATACTTACAGGAAACAGTGGGGGTGGTTTCAATACTACATCAGGTAACTTTTCACCTCTGCTAAATCCAACGGCCTCAATATTGAAGGTATAAGCAGCACGTCCTCTTCCTTTATTCCCAGCCATCGGAACTAGTTACACTGGAAGAGCAGGCAAATTCTGAAAGACACTATTAATGACTAAGATTTATTGAATCATATAAAAAAGGAAACCAACATTTTAAAGCAAAATATAAAACTCCACCCCTTAAGTAGCATCGCCGATTTAAAATAATTTTGGAAAGCAAAACACGTGAAGAAATAAACGTGTGACTATTTGCTGAAGCCCTCCTATCCAGCCACATTTGACAGGGGGGATGACAATGGCCTGTATACCCTCCCCCAGGTCCCGGGTGGAGGGCTGGCCCTGGGTCTCCTTTGAGATGCTGCCCCGACCGCTGCACAGCCAACTGATGCAATTCTCTCTACCGCTCTGTGGTTTGGCAACAGGATCTCAGATGCACGTAAACGTGTGGACAAGAAAAGGCTGGCTGATGAGGAAAGGACATCTTGCTTTTTCCTAACAAATTGAAAACTATTAGTCATATATACTGTAAAACTTTAAATTATTTATCCTAGAATATGAGTGTTAGAAAAGATCCTTGAGATCTAGTCCAATGTCCTTTCCTCTTAAAGGTAAGGTACACCTACACCTGTCCTCCAACTTTGGGGACAGTATCACTAAGACCCAAGTCTTACACTGAACGTCTGCATGGTCTGAACCATGACTACAATACAATATGAGAGCTGAGCTGGCAGTGTATTAACAGGGATCCCTACACTAGGATTCTTTCAGTAGAACTCTGCGCTCAACTGCAGTGATGATTATAATGCACATTCTTTACCAGCTGGTAGTATTGAGCCTCTTTTAACCCTGTGAGCCTGACAGAGCAATGATATATCCTCTGGACCACCTGAGCGGAGTCAGAGGAATGCTTTTGATTTCAGCCCCCAGCTCAGTCTCATTTCTCAATCTGGTCACTTTGCCCTCCTTTCAGCATTACGCAGCCACAGCACTTCCCACCGCTGCCATGCTCTTCACCAGGGTTTCTTGCCAGGATAAAAAGGTCACTAATGTTACTCTTCTCGATTTTGCCACATTAATAGTGAAGGAACACCTCTTAAGAACAAGGGGCTACTTCTTTGTATCTTTTTGATACAAAAAGTATAATTTTAATATGTATAGTACTGAAAAAAGAAAAAGCCTGAAAAATCCCAGCTCACTTTATCACAGGGCCAATGCTACAAAGCAAGCAGTTCTCACCTCTGGCTGCCATTAGAATCACTTGGGTAGCTTAAAAAACTATAGTGGTTTTCAAAATGTGGTTCTCAAAGAGTGCTATCTGCTACTCAGGAGACTGAGATGGGATGATCATTTGAGGGCAGGAGTTTGAGACCAGCCTGGGCAACATATGGAGTCACTATTGCTTTAAAAAAAAAAAAAAAAAGTGAAAAAAATTAGCCAGGCAATGCCTGTCTGCAGTCCTAGCTACTGGGGAGGCTGAGGGAGGAGGATCACTTGAGCCCAGGAGTTCAAGGCCGCTGTGAGCTATGACAGTACCACTACACTCCAGCCTGGGCAACGGACAGAACAACGGGAAGGGAAGGGAAGGGAAAGGGAAAGGGAAGGGAAAAGAGCACTGTCTGCAGCAGCACCACCTGGAACTTGGTAGAATGCAAATTGTTGGGCCCCACCACAGACCTAAAGAAACAGAAACTCTGGAAGTAGGCCCAGCAATTTGTGCCTTAACACACTGACTGCCATGTAAGTTGTATTTAACTCAGGCTAGTTTGGAGCCCGGGGCCACGTGAAACAAAACCCTTCCGTAGATTTATGAAAATCTTACTTGTTGATGTTCTTATTGTTACAATTAAGATTGACAATTTAATTCTAAAAACGTGGATTGCATTGCCTACAACTCACGGCACAGAAAACAATAAAAAATAACAAATTAGAAAGGATCATTTTGTTTTAATAAAACACCATGGCCCCGGGGAAAAAAATTTTTTTTTTCTAGTGTGGTAGTCAAAGTCTTAAGAAGCCCTCCAGGTAATTCTGATGCATGCTAAAGTTTGTGAATCACTTATCTGAACCAAACAAATTGTCAAATTGAGATCTCTTGGGGTGAGGACTGGTCCTTTTAAAAACTTCCCAGGTGATTCTAACATGCAGGGAGTGTTGAGAGTATCGGGAGAACCGCTCTGGTGGAAGTCTTAGCTACAAAGTAGGAGGAGTTGGGTTAAAATACACATGTAGAATCAGGGGCTTCATAAATCCCATCTTTGGAGTTTAAAATTATACAAATTATCCTCAGCGATTTAAAGAAATTTACCTCAAAGGTGAGATGACTACAACTGCTGTAAATCTATGTAGCACTCAGGATGTGACGGTCCAAGCTCTAACTCATTTGCATGGAAGGGCAGTGCCACTCTTGGAGGTCCAATGACTGGCAATTTTAATGGCCTTCTACATTTAACGCTCCAGTTACACACACAGAATCAAATCATATATTCAGTATTTCTCTGTGATGGAATATTGTTTCCTCTTTTCTATGAATTACTCAAGTAGGATGGCATTTGATTTGATATAACGGCTATGAAATTAAGGATATTTTCAGATATGATTTTACATTATACATTTTGTAAATTCATCCTTACATGCCTTGAAAATTTTCCTTCATAACTGCTTGAACATTAAAAGTTGATTTTACTATCTTTAATGCTGCCATTTTAAACTACAACTCTATGCCTTTTTTTCTTATACTTAGGTAGACAGTGAGGGATTCCGGGTTACCTAGGGATGAAAGTAGGTTCTGTTGCCCCCATCTTGCTCCTGCCCAATCCTGATTCTCCATACCTGGGGGAGGAGGGAATAAACACCCTGCGAATCTGCTGATCAGAACTTGGCAGGCCAGCTGCAAAAGAATGCAGAGGACTCTCTAGCCCACGGGCCAAGCCACATGGGTACCATAAAGTCGGGAAAGTGACCTAGAACCCACATACGTAGTTAAGGCTCAGGTCATGTGACTCCCAACTGTCTAATCAAAGTGGTTCCATGGTGACCTCTGAACTCCAAGGGAGGTCCCTACCCAGACACTATAAAACAGGACGCAGACCATAGACAAGCTCTCCCTTTTTGCCCTTCCTTTTGCCTACCCTGCTGCGACAATGGGTCCGGTCATCATTCATGGCATATGTACCATGCTCTGTAAACCTATATCTTGCTCTTGCTGTATAATCCTATCTTTCTCTCCTCAATAAACCTCACTTTTGTGCTTGCCTAACTTTAGGATGTCTGGTCATTCTTCGGCCATAAGCATGCCAAGAACTGACAGTTTCAGACTGAAACCTAACACTTACTTTTACTATACTTAATACATACAAAAGTATAGAAAGAACAATATAATAAACCCCCAAGTACCCACCACTCAGCTTCAACAATTATCAATATATGACTAATCTTACTTTCTCTATACTCTCCCGCTCCCATGCTTCAGGTTATTTTAACTCTTCAGTATGTATCTTCACCAAGAGTTAAGGGCTTAAAAAAAAAAATCACAATAACATTACACCTAAAATTTTAACAATTCTTTACTATCATCTTAATACCCAGTGTTCAGATTTCCTCAGTTATCACATAAGTGTTTTTACAGTGAGTTTGTTCAAGTTAACATACAAAAAAAAATCCAGAAATGACATTTGAGTGAGATGTCTTTTAAATCTCTTTTAAACTGTAGTAGTTCCCCTCCCTTTTTTTCTAACTATTTGTTGTAGAAACTAGGTCACTGTCCCGTAGGATGCTTCTTGAATTTTAAGGTATAGTGAATTACCTAGGAATGTTGTTAAAACGCAGATTCTGATTCAGTTGTCCTTCGTGGGGCCTGAAAATCTGCATTTCTATCAAGCTCTCAGGAGATACTGAAGCTGCTGATTTGCAGACCGCACTTTGAGTAGCAAGGTTGTACAATTTCCCATATTCTGGACTTGAATGACTGTATACCTGATATGTGGTTCAACATATTACTCTATTCACTATATGTAATTCCAATAAATAGGTGAACTAGAGGCTTACTCAGATTTGGGTTTGGTTTTTTTGCAAGAATAATAAAAGATAACGCTCTTTTTCCTACTGCATCACATCAAGATGCACATGAAGTCTCCCTCTTGGTGATCAGGCTGGTCAGTGGGTTCAGGCGCTATCAGTCTGTCTCATTTAGCACAAAGTGGCCCTCAGTTTTCACTTAATGATTTTAGCAGTCAATGATTGTTGCCTAGATCCATTATTCCATCATGGATTATAAAACGGTGATATATAAATTTTACCATTCTTTCTGTTTTATTAATTGGAATTCTACCAGTGATCAATTTCCCTCATCCACTAGTTACCTACAGGAATGGTACTTATTTTAATAGCTAAGCTTATTCCATCTATCCACACTAAAAGAGAGGGAAAATATCCAAATGGCCTGATTTCAATTGCTGAGTCACTAAAGCATACGTTGAGCTCAGAGAAAGCCGTTCTCCCAAGTATGAAAACTGCTGAGCAGAACGGTTCACACCTTCACTCCAAGAAACAACTGCAGGAGCCCAGTAGGCACAGGCAAGACCACTGGGCTGAATTCCAGTTCCAGGATTTGCCATTAACTAAAACTTAAGAAGAATTCTAGGTAAAGCAGACTTGCCTGATCATGAGAATTAACTGGAGGACTCGTTAAACATGAGTCCCAAGCATTCCTCAAGCCTTCAAACCTACAACAGAATCTTTGCAGGTGGGCCTGAGAAACTTTTGAAAACTCATCCTAAAAAGAGAGTATATCAGCTAGCATTGCTTGATGGAATACCGCTTAACAAAGATCAAACTCTGACTCTAAACTTCCATTTTTATCAGCTATCTATGGGTATATAAATTGTTTTAGTGAATGTACTGACCCTGGCAGAATCCTAGCTCCTGAGACACCCTTAGTAATTACATGGTATTCTAGCCTACAAACCTAAACTCTTTAAATTTGGTTATCATGACTACAATCCCCTGTACCCAAAGAGGAGGAGTTTCACTTATGTTTTTTGTTTGTTGGTTTTTTCAACTATGTTAACAGTAGACATTTATATCCCCCACTGCCTAGCATAGTGCTTTCTATATAGCAGTGGCTCCACAATTAACACATTAACTGCCATGTGAGTTGTATTTAACTCACGCTAGTTTTGAGCCCAAGGCCTAATGAAGCATATGTAACTGACACGTCTCTTCACCTTGGGAGCCACATGAAGTATTTTTCAAATTACATATAACTCACACACAGAAAACAATAAAAAAATAACAAGTTTTTAATTAAATTAGAAAGGATCATTTTGTTTTCAAAGTTTTTATTCTGTTTTTGTAATGAAACACCATGACCCCAAGGAAAACATTTTTTTTTCCTGGTATAGCAGTCAATGTGTTAATGTTAAGCTTTCCCTATTTATTTATGTACGCACTTGTGATTTGATGAGCAAATCTACCCACAGAAGTACAATTCAGTCAGCCTATTATCAAAGTTTTTTGTGTTTTTTTTAAACTTCCTGAACTATAAAATTTAAGACATGGCTGCACATTGGAATCCCCAGGAGAACTTTAAAAAAAAAACAAACCCAGGTTTCACTCCAGAACAATAAGAGAGGCAGTGAAAGTCAGGTCACAGGATCTTTCCTGATCACTGACTCCTAAGTTGCCCCAGTCAGGAGCCTAAAAGTCATTCTGACCCATCTCTATATCCTTTGATCCCATTAGCTAGCAGTAAAAGACTATCAGGTCTGTTCTCTCTCCGTGTTCCCCTTTCTCTCCCTCTGCTTCAGTTCAGACCCTTACATTTGTCACCTAGACCTCTGAAATAAAAAAAATAAACTTCCTATGGCCAGATTCCCCCTTTCAATCCACCCTCTAGTCATTTTTCTAGAATATAAATCTTAACATGTCACTCTCCTTAACTAAAGCTTAGAGTCTAACTTACTGCCTCGCACCACATGCATCCCACACTGTAGCCACACCTGCCCTCGCATGCATTGTTCCTTCTGCCTGAAGTGCCCTTCCTGCCGCATTCACCTAAGCAAGACCTAGTATCTTTTAAGACACCATGCAAATGACACCTTCTCCATGGCCATTTCTTCCACACTACATGGAAGTAGGCCTCTCCCTTTTCTGTGTTTCCCAAGTACTACATTGCTTTTATAGCTTTTTTTTTACAATCATGTTGTAACTCTCAGCTCTTCTGTGTCTCCCCGGGGAGGCGCTTCAATCATCCACTCAAGTACTTATTAAGCACCCTCTGTGCCAGGTCATCTTCTCTGCATTGGGAACACAGTAATGAGCAAAACAAAATCTCTCCTCTCATCCAGCTCATCGTCTCCGATGGCAAATGGACAAAACATACTTCATAGAAAATGTCAGGAAGCGGTAGGCGATATGCACAACAATAAGGCAGGTGCTACTGTGCAAAGGATGGTTGAAGAAGTCCTCTCTTATTCAGTAATATTCGTGTGCAAATCTGACAAAAGTGAGGGAAAGAGCCAGGTAGAAAAGTGGAAAAGAATATGCAGGGGATGTGGATTACAGGCAGAGGGACCTGTAAGTGTGAAGGCCTCCTTGGAGACTTATTCACCTTTTTGTGCCCCATCACTAACCAGAGCGTGGCAAAAGTCCAATGATCACTGGGTGAATTATTGCTGAGCTCATGGCCTAGTAAGGATATCACTCCATTTCACCTCTAGTGGTTCTCTTCTGCCTGGAGGAAAAATACCCAAACTACAGAGAACACTGTATTTCTCTGCTGAGACTGCCCTACAAGTGGTCTTTTAAGGCCAGCTCAAATGCCACTCATCAACAATCCCTTCCATCTGTATTCTTATTGTTCATGATTTTTACTAACTCTGTGGTATATATCTATATCTGTATCTATATCCCATATTGCTTTATGGGGCAAGTGTTTGCACACTTTTATCCCTCAAACTCTTGAGGATCAAGATCATGACTTTTTTACACAATTCTGTTTTTCACACATCACGTATCTCGGGGACTTGTGAATAACGATAGCCCCCAACTGAATAACTGTATAACCTCTACCCAGATTAGCAAAATATTCAGAGAGGCCACATCCCCATCAAAGACTTTAGGATGGAGAAGAGTCTATTTCTCCTTCCATGAAGACTTATTAGTAGCTGCCATAATAAGGGTTTTCATAATTATCTTTTATAATGCTGTCTCATGGGTCTCTATAATTTTTTGTGGCCAAGTAGGGAGGTTAGTCAAGTTCTCAAGGGAATTTCTAAAGCCCAAATAGATGCTTCCATAGCTGGGAGGTGGGGAGTAGGGACAGGGACCTGATGCTAATGGTGGGGATGAGTTATGTGGCCGGAGGGGCCACACCCAGTCATTATTCACTTTTCCCATCCTCCTGACAAGATGCTCCTTTCCTTAGTGGAGCCTTTCTGCCAACTTTCTTCTTTACCCTCTTCCAAGAGTGGACAAACTAACCAAAAAAATGGAGGACAGATATAGAATTTTATTTGTTAGAAAAAAGACAAACCATATTAACAACACCCTTCCTACAATACAGAGTAAAGTGCCAACAGTTAAGGAAACAGGTATTGAATGGTGTGTCCTTCGCTGCAATATGCGGCAATGATTAGTGCCTAAACGAATCATACAGTCGCCGCATTGGGTAACTCACTGACTATTAGTAAGACCATAAATTCGCTTCTAACTCATTGCAAACAGTCCCAGAAAGTAGAAACTAGGTAAGATCTGGAAACGAAGATTTAAACAGATTTTAAAGGGAGCAGAAGGGGAGGTAAAGTTATCTCCTAACGCCCCTAAATCCAGAGGCTCTTTATTGAATCTCTACCCCTGACTTCCCCCCACTTTCTCCATGTGCCCCTTTAATTCCTCTCTACCCTCTCCACCTCCTCCCAAGTCCTCGATTGCTTCCTCTGTTACCTGCTCCCTTAGTCTCGTGGCTTGGGCAAAACTGTGCAGCCCACGTGCCGGCCGGCAAGGAAGGGGTGCTGGCAGAGGACGCCGCACTCCCGGTGCAGCCGGTTCCTCCTCGGGAGAAACGCGAACCGCCCTCCACGCGGCTCCAGAGCCGCGTTCAGATCCCCACTAGCTAGCCCCGCCCAGTCCCCGGCTAGGCCCCACCCCCTCGGCAAAGAGCTTTTTAGCCCTTGGCAGGCGCCGTAGTCTTCGTCCAACTGGCTTGGGAGACTCTTTCCGCGCCGGTAGAGTACGCGCTGCGGCGAGCCAGTGGGTGGGCGGGCCTACCGCTTCCCACGCCTCGATACGGCCTCTGCAGTCAGACCCCCGGGGTGGGCAAAGTGTCGCCTTCTGGGTCTCCATTCTGCCGCAGTGGCCCCTGCGCTAACGCTCCGCCGTGCTGCGGCTGCAGAGGCTGCGATACTCCGGGACACTCCAGCTAGCGTCTGTACGCGTCCTTCCTCCTCCAATTCCTCCCCCGCGCCTCCCCGCATCCTCCGCCCCCTCCTCGCTCTGCGCCTCCTCCCTGGCTGCGGGCAGACCGCTCCACACCGCCGCAGCGCCCAGTTTCTGGACCGCCTGTGGGAGACATACACGCCCACACCCACCCCACCCGGCCGCACCCGTGCCCAGCATGTCGGCGCTCGAATGGTACGCCCACAAGTCTCTGGGCGATGGCATCTTCTGGATTCAAGAACGCTTCTACGAATCTGGCAACCGCGCCAACATCTGGCTGGTGCGTGGTTCGGAGCAGGACGTGGTGATTGATACAGGCCTGGGGCTGCGGAGCCTCCCGGAGTACCTCTACTCCTCCGGCCTCTTGCAGGACTGCGGGGCCAAAGAGGATGCGGCGCGCCGGCCGCTGCTGGCCGTGGCCACCCACGTGCACTTCGACCACTCCGGCGGCCTCTACCAGTTCGACCGAGTCGCCGTGCACCACGCCGAGGCCGAGGCGCTGGCTCGCGGGGACAACTTTGAGACCGTGACCTGGCTGTCCGATAGCGAGGTGGTGCGGGCCCCCAGCCCGGGCTGGAGGGCCAGGCAGTTCCGGGTACAGGCGGTGCAGCCCACCCTCATCCTGCAGGATGGTAATGGGCCCCCACGGGCGCGCGCGCTCTCGTAAGGGAGGGGATTGGTAGAGACTGTCCGACTGCTGCATGTTGCAGACCTGCGTGGCCATAAGGGGTATTATTTTGACATCTTGCAGAACTACTTCTGTTTCACCCTTCCCTGAGTAAAAGCCCACTCGACCAGACCAAGGCCATCGCAGCCTTCTGTGTCAGAGAGCACTCTGGCACTGTGTAGCCATTCTGAGTACTCCTTTGAAAGCCGGCACCACCCCCATAGTCAGTTCCTGAGTCTGTTACAGTAGTAACACTACCGAGACTTGTGACTAGAGATTGCCCATTCCATACTCAAGCGCCTGACATTTCCAGGCGCTTTAGTAGCAAGTAGGCTCTTAAGGAATGACGCTTCGCGGAGAGTGCATGTCATGCTGTGTGCTTTTGAGAGCTGCGGACTTGATCAGCTCAGTCACCACCGGGATGAGTAATTCCCACCTGTAGGCTTGGAAAGCCATATCAGAGCAGTGGTTCCAATCTCTCATGCATCCGTATCTTTCAGATAGGTTTCTGTTCTTGATGTCGCCTCACCAGAGAAAAAGCTTCATAGTAAACATAAAAGGAGAATATGTCTGAGTCTTTCTTTAATGACAGATACATGGTCTGATTGAAAGTAAAGCCTGAGATAGATTAATACGGTTATTTTCAGTGGAGATAAATTATGTGAACCAATACATAAGTAGCCTTGGTCCTTTGGCTCTGTGAAAGACAGGATGGGGTTCAGAGAGAAATTCATGGAATAAACAATGTAGAATAGGCCCTTAGCCCATTGTCCCCACGCAGGCACTTAAATAATTAGCCACAGCCCCAATAATTGGTATATTAATTTTCTATTTTTTTTAGAATACTTTTGATTTCATTTTATCCTCACAACACATTTGAAATGAGACCACTGACCCCCAATTATATGGCTTGCCTAGAGTCCACTGAGCAAGATCATGGTAAAAGCTAGGATTTGAACCAAGGCACAATAAAATCAAAATATGCAGGACATACATAAATCTTACCCCATAAATATATTATGTTAATCCTGGGTAGAATGTAAAAGCTTTTTTTCTTTTCTATCTTGAAATCATTTTAATTTCCAGCTTAGTTTATTAAAACATCTCTCTATATGGTAGAAGAGTGGAGTTGCTGCATTACAGTGAGGCTCACTTTTTATGACCAAACAATATGGCAAATAATGAAATATTTTACAAAAATCAGTTTATCTTACAGATGAGATCTTGATCAGTTGACGTATTAAAAAAGGCAAGATTCTGTACCTCGTCCCCCACCCAAGAAGGCTCTTCATTAAAGTTTTAAATCTAAAGGTTAAAAAAAATCTGGTTTAGATGGTAATCATGCATTATCTCACAATTTGAGATGAAAGAAAAGTACATGTACATTAAATTTTAATTTACATTAAATTAAAAGTACATTTACTTTTAAGTACTGTATTTCTTGATAAAAATAATACTTTTAGAGATAAGATTTCAATGCAGTTAATGGGTATTTAGACTAAATTCTGGCACCCAGATCAAAGAATGTGTTTATATTAGTATTAAATATATATTTAAATTGTTTAAAATAATAAATTACTTTTGATTTATTTACTTTTGATTCTGTGAGATCAAGGGGAATTCAAGAGTGAAAGAATGGTTGGGATTATTTACAGATAAAGAAAGGATCCATGCCATCCTGAATATCATGCCTGAGGACATAACAGCCCGTTTGGGAAAGAGCTGGGACTAGAACTGAATCCTAGTTGATGGTAGAATCCTAGCACTTCTGGAGCTGCAAAGGGCCTGCAAATTACCTGTGTGGTGCTTTAAGCCTTTAAAGGTGTGAAAAGAAAGCTTAATATTTACCAAAAACTTTGAAGGTGATAGTACTTTGTTATCAAAAGTTATTTTTCGTTAGGAGCTGCCTGCTTCACCCTCTCAAGTAGTATATAATTTCCTCTCTTCTCAGGAATATTAATTTCCTGTATCTTCTGAATGACGTGGCCTGGTAACTTGCTATTAACATAATCTAGATGCCTGGGAGGAGACATAAAATATTTATATTAAAACTTCATATACAGTTATACACATGAACAGCATGTGTCCAAACAGCATAGACTTCATTGTTTTGGTTAGAACACAAGGAAGCTGAAATCATTTGTTTATTACATTTCATTTAGTGAATTGATCATCACCTGTCATGGAGAATCATAAATCTATGCACTGTATCTCTAACCAAAAAGCTGACTTGTATATAAGGGACAAGGAGGACAAGGAGAGAATAGCCATATCATCCAGTGCATTACCTTTGATGGAAAAACAGCTTACCCTGCTAATAGTGAGATAGTATCTTCCTGTAAGATAGCAATAGACCTTAAATTTATAGAGCACATACTCTTGAATGGGCACACATCATTTTGCTGATATTTCACAATATTCAAGTAATATGAAGTATTGGCATTTTTAGCTATCCCTATTACACACGTTTAAACAGTTTGCCCAGAATCATTGCCGTATTATCTCAAAGGAGTAGTTTCAGGTGGACTTAAGTCATTTGGGGAGGTTAAAACAAAAAAAATACAGATTCTAGAAAGGTAGCAGACCAAACAGACACATCTAATTTGGCGCCCTCCCAAAGCCCCACCAATGCTGCTGTAAAGGGGACCGTGATTTGTTTAAGTGTAAATCCTCACTGCCTGGGGGAACGGCACTGATGGATTTGCTCAAAAGGCTCAGGAATTAGCAATAGCGGGTACCTCACTGGTAGCAAAGGGAAGAATATTAGAATAAATAGAATTGGTTAAAACCTTTTAAGAAGTAGTTAAAACTCTTGAACCCTTCTCCCTAAGTAAATCCCTTCCCCCCAATCCAATTAGCTTATTCTCTGGCGATAGTAAATAACAGGAGCTTCTTGATTGAAGGATGCCAAGCACTATTGAGCTATTGAGCGCAGGGGTTCAGGAGGAACAGTGTGTGTGTGTGTGTATCTCCTACTATTTTCCCAGAAGGATGAGAGCCAGAGCTTTACTTCTCTCATTGGAAATTAGAAAAATTTTATCTGAAGATTCTGCCCCCTAGAGGAAAGACTTTAAGATGCCAAGGTAGAAGAATCCCTAAGAAATCCCTGGCCTGTCTCTGTCTACTGTCAAGCTTAGGTCACTAGAACCCATGCACATGCTTCAAGTAGCTTCTTTGTCCCCCATTCTTTATTGATGTAAATATTTATGGAGTTCAGGCGATATTTGATACATACATACAATGTATAATAAATCATTAGGATATCTATTACCTCAAACGTTTATCATTTTTTTGTGTTTGGGAACATTCCTAATCTTCTCTTCTAGCTATTTTGAACTACACAATAAATTAACTATAGTTGCCCTACTGGGCTATTGAACACTGGAACTTATTTCCTCTAACTTTATATCCATTAACCAACCTTTCTTCATCCTCTCCTTTCTTTCCCAGCCTCTAGTAATGATTCTAACTTTTTTTTTTTTTTTTTTGAGACAGAGTCTTACTGTGTTGCCCAGGCTAGAGTGCCGTGGCGTCATCCTAGCTCACAGCACCCTCAAACTCCTGGGCTCAAGCGATCCTCCTGCCTCAGCCTCCCGAGTAGCTGGGACTACAGGCATGCGCCACCATGCCTGGCTAATTTTTTCTATATATTTTTAGTTGTCCAATTAATTTCTATTTTTAGTAGAGACGGGGTCTTGCTCTTGTTCAGGCTGGTTTCGAACTCCTGAGCTCAAACAATCCGCCCGCCTCGGCCTCCCAGAGAGCTAGGATTATAGGCGTGAGCCACCGCGCCCAGCCTTATATACTTTTTTATTTAATTCAGGATAATATGGGGGTACAAACATTTTAGTTACATGAAATACATTTGCTTCACTCAAGCCAGGGCTACAAGCATGTCCTTCCCCAATACAGTGCGTCCTGTCTCCATTAGCTGTGGGATTACCCACCCCACCTGCTCTACCCTCCACCTCCCCACCCCCCACTACCTAACTGGCACCCAGTGAGTATTACTACCCTGTGAGCACCTAAGTGTTGATCAATTAGTACCAGTTTGATAGCGAGAGCATGTGGTGTATGTTTTTCCATCCTTGTGATACCTCACTTCGAAGGATGGGCCCAATCTCTATCCAGGATAATATAAGAGGTGCTAGCTCACCATTGCTTTTTGTAGTTGAGTAGTATTCCATGGTGTATATATATACCACATTTTATTAATCCACTTATGTATTGATGGGCATTTGGGTTGTTTCCACATCTTTGCAATTGTAAACTGTGCTGCTATAAACATTC
>CAUYRB010068737.1:0-16971 GCA_963574695.1 Propithecus perrieri
CGTACGGTCAGAAATGTCATGGGCATGGGAGGCTGAGGCAGAGGATTGCTTGAGCCCAGGAGTTTGAGGTTGCTGTGAGCTAGGATGACGCCACGGCACTCTAGCCCGGGCAACAGAGTGAGACTCTGTCTCAAAAAAAAAAAAAGGAAATGTCATGGGCAAAATCTCTTCATTTTTGGAGGGTTTGTGCTAGGTGATCTTCTAATCCTATCCTCAGAGACTTTATGCTTCTGGATCCCCCACGCCAAGCCAATTTTATTGGGTGGGGAATAATTTTAGAATTAAAAACTATTCTTCCTGCCTATTTAAAATTCTCAACCACAGTTAAACAAAAGTCCATACTTACAGAGTATTTCAGTTATCCATTGCTGTATAATAAACCACTGCAAAGTTTAATAGCTCAAAGAACAACCACTTTATTATCTTCCATGCTTCTTTAGGTTGATTGGGTTCAGTGGGGTGGTTCTTCTGTTCCAGGTCCTGTTGGGTTGGTCAGGGCCTCTACGGACTGGAACATGTGAGAGGGCTGACTCATGTGGCTGGCAGTTTTTTTTTTTTTTTTTTTGAGACAGAGTCTCACTCTCTTGCCTAGGCTAGAGTGCCATGGCGTCAGCCTAGCTCACAGCAACCTCAAACTCCTGGGCTCAAGCAATCCTCCTGCCTCAGCCTCCCTGGTAGCTGGGACTACAGGCATGTGCCACCATGCCCAGCTAATTTTTTCTACTTTTAGTTGTTTGGCTAATTTCTTTCTATTTATAGTAGAGATGGGGTCTCGCTCTTGCTCAGGCTGGTCTCGAACTCCTCAGCTCAAGCAATCCTCCTGTCTTGGCCTCCCAGAGTGCTAGGATTACAGGCGTGAGCCACCACACCTGGCCGTGGCTGGCGGTTACTGCTGGCTCTTGCCTGGGATCTCAGCTGGGGCTTTCAAAGGAGTGCCTCAAATTTTCTCCACGTGGTCTCTCCATGAGGCTCCACTTTCCATAACATGGCAGGTGGGTTCCAAGAGCAAGGAAGAGGAAGCTGCCAATCATCTTAAGGCCTAGACTTGAAAGTCCCACCACATTACTTCCTCCATTTCCATTGGTCAAATAGCCGCAGAACTAACCTCAATTCAAGGAAGAGGAAATACAGACTACCTCTTGATGGAGGAGTGGCCTGTGCAAACAGGGAGGAAGGAATGATGGCAGGTACCTCCACAGACCATCTACTAGAGTGTGTCACTCAGGTAGCTAGGATTTAGAGTCTAGAGTAGTGTTTCCTTATATCACTCACTATGATACCACCTACAGGTTCCATCAAACCCTGCCACAGTCAGCACAGAAGTTACTTCTTCCTGGAAGCCTTCTCCAACCCCCCTTGAGTTAGAGGTTTGTCCTTGGTGGTTCTCAAATAACTTCTGCGTATTTTTTATTTTTAGTATCAGTTATATATACTTATACATACAGTTATACCTTCCGTGAACATATGTATGTATATATTTAAATCAATAAATTGATTTCCTTTCTTCCTTCTCTCTTTTCTTCCTTTTCTCCTTCCTTTTTTTCTTTCTTTTCTTCCACAAGTACTTATTAAGTACCTACTATAGCTAGGTAGTAACGTAGGTGCTGGAGACACCACAGTGATCTAAACAGATGAATCCCCTGCCCTCGTGGGGCTTATAGTCCAGAGAAGGAGATGGAATATTAAAAAAAAATTCAGATGGTGCTAATCGTTATGGAGAAAATAAAGCAGTGTGATGTGACTCTGTGTGTGTGTGTGTTTGTGTGTGTGTGTGTCTTGTGCGTTACAGGTTCTACCCGAGGAGGAGACATTGCAGCAGAGACCTGAATGACAATAGGGAACAAACCAGGAGAAAAGAAAATTCCAGACACAGGGAACAGCAAGTGCAAAGTTCCTGAGGCAGGAATGTGCTTGGCATATTCAGGAAAGTTAGTGTCTGAAACGGGGTGAGAAACAGGGAGAGATATATTACTTGAGATCAGAGAGGGAAACCAAGACCAAATCAATTAGGGTCTGAGTTTTATCCTAAATGCAATGGATTTAGGATACCGGAAGGCATTCAGGTTGGAAGTGACATCATTTAATAAATGATTTTTCAAAGATCCCTCTGGCTACTACATCAGGAGTGACTTGCGGAGGGCCAATGGGAGAAGCAAGGAGAGCAGCTGGGAGACAGGTCCAGTTGCTCAGGTGACAAGCCATGCAGGCCTGAATATTTCATCTCTGGATTCTCAGCATCTAACATAGTATTTATTATTTGTTGTTTGGTGAAGGAGTGAATCCAACCATGCAGCACGTATTGACTGATACGTACTATCGGTGAGCTCTGTAGTGGGTGCTGAGGATGCATCAGGGAACAAAAGAGACAAGACCTTACCTTCATGGAGCTTTCATTCATGTGAGGAAAGGAGGTAATAAATATATAAGTAAAAAAAAAAGTATGGTGTTTCCAATGATAAAAAGTGCTTTGAAGAGAAATGAAGCAAGGAAGAGGGGAAAAGGAAGCTGAAATCAGAGTGGGCGGGAACTTAGAGCAATTAAGGATAGCCTCACTGACAAAGTGCCTTTGGACAATGTCCATGGGGAGATGAGGGAGTGAGCTATTGGATTTTTTGGGAAAAAAGTGTTCTAGGCAGTGGAAATCACAAGTGCAAGGTCTCTGAGGCCTGTGTATCTGGACCATGCAAGTGAATGCATGGGAAGTGGGTGATGAGCTTAGAGAGGGAAGGGGAGGGCAAGAGACAGGTTGTGTGGGGCTTTGCAGGTTACTGCAAGGATTTTGGAGGAGAGACATAAACTGACTTGGTTTTTTTTATCAGGATCCCTGTGGCTGCTGTGTTGAGAACAGACTCTAAGGAGAAAGGGTGGAAGCGGGGAGAGCAGTGAGGAGGCTACTGTAATAGTCTGGGTGGGAAATGATAGTGGTGATAGTGGAACTAGTAAGTGGTCAGATTATTTTATTTTATTCATATTGAACACATTTAATACTGATTCAATATTATTATCTAATATACTGTCCATATTAAAATTCCCGCAAAATTCTTTTTACATAACAAAAGAAATTATCCTAGATGCAATCAAGTCTAACCTGCTGCATTTGGTTTCCCCTTCTTTCATAGCATTTTTTTTTTTTTTTTAAAGCCAGTCAAATTTAGCAGTGGGGGTTGAATACCAACTTTAGTGACACTAAATGTTAATAAGTTCTGATAACCCACTACCATTGGACCAGCCCATGCCATGGTATTTTTAAGCGTCCAGGCTGGTCGTTTGGTAGAAGGTCCCACATTCTGGTTTTGTCTAATTATTTTTTCACGATTCAGGTTAGCTTTTTTTTCTTTTGGCAAGAATATGACATTAGTAGCATTATGATTTCTCCATTGCATCATATCGGGAGACACATAATGACAATTTGATCCATTATTGGTGATGCTAAGTTTGAACACTTTGTTAAGGTAGCGGTGTCTGCCAGATCTCCCCATTATAAAGCAAGCTGTTCTCTGTTGTAATAAATACTCCGTGGGAAGATACCTCCGGACTGAATATACTGTTGTCCAACAACCTTCCACCCAGTGACTTTAGCATCTAACGAACAGCTTCGTGGCTTCTGACCTAGTGCCTCAGTTTGCTCATCTGAAAAATGAGGATAAACGGTCCCTGAGGGATGCTTGTTTTGAGGGTCCGTGCTTGGCATACAATAAACGCTCCATAAATGTTAGCTATTACTGGACGAAGGCAAGTGTGAAAATAATTAAGGGCAGAGCGAGAATTGCATTCCGGTTCCTCCGACCCCGCGGCAGCTAGCAGATGATGGGGAGCTAAAGCGTCCGGAGGGTCCCACGTGGCCACGCCCTCCGCCGCGGAAGCCGGGGTGGGGGCGCTGGATGCCAGGGCCGGCCGCGCAAGGCCCCCTGGGACCGGTAGTGCTGGGCGTGGCCGCGGGACTACATATCCCAGAGGCCCCCGCGCCGTGGCTCCAGCCGCTGCCGCCTCAGCTCCTCTACAGCGACGGCGGCGGCCGCGGCTGAGACGGTGGTGGCGGTGGCGGCGGCGGCGGCTGCGGGCTGAGCGCTGAGCGGCGAGTTTCCGATTTAAAGCTGAGCTGCGAGGAAAATGGCGGCGGGCGGTGAGTGAAGATAAAGGAGGCGGCGGCGGCGGCGGGCAAGGGGGTGGAGTGCGAGGCGGAGGGAAGAGGGCGAGTTCCTTCGGCTGCCGCGAGCCGGTAGCTTCGGCTCCGCGGAGGCGCTGAGGGGCGCATCGGGAGGGGGTGCCCTGAGCAGTTTCGGGGTGTTGGGGCTGCGCCGCTTCCCCGCAGGCTAGGGGCGGACCGCGGCCGGAGGAGGGGAGTCGAGGCTGGGCGGCAACCAGCTTGGGGACCTAAGAAGGTCCCTGCGCGGAGGGGGTCACCCAGGGAGTTTGGGGGGCACTGCAGGGGCCCGCTTTCCCCTCCTGTCCCTAAAGTTTTATCTTTCTCTGCCTCCCCCAGCCCTTGGAGCTGCTTTTGAAAGCTCCCCGGGTCGTCCTCCCGCTGTCCTGGGTCCTTCGCAGTTAGTGGGAATCACTGGGGGGCAGCCGCGCGGACCCCCTCCCCAGCCTTCAGACCGCACTCACAATCGGGTTGGATCTTGTTGCTGTGTTTCCTTCTGCACTTGGGCATTTAAAAAACATTTTAACTTAGATTATCTGCGGAATTTTCGTTTTGGGCTCGGGTAGGTTCTTAGCAGTTTTCTCAGTAAAAAGGCATTTTACTACCTCTGTGTGAAGACTGGGAAATGACAAGTGGGAAGTTGGTGGATTAAATTTGGGATTTGGCCGTCTTTATTATTACTTTTTTTTCCTTCCCCGTCTCTGATTTTCTTAAGGTACGTTGATTCAATTTGTAAAGATTTAAGTAGACTGTCTTGTGCATGCCTTAAAAAACTAGCCATGAGTCGTTGGGAGACTGCGTTGCTTCCTAGGCAGTTTGAGGGCATCCAGGGTGGAAAAGTTAACCAAAAGAGCAGTTGTGAGAGGGAGAGAGAGCATCGTCTCGAAATCTTACTAGCAGTAGGAGTTCGGGATTCCCAAATAGAATGACTCGGAGGGTATGAGTTTTTTTCGAAGTCGAAACTTTTTTTTACTCCCAAATGTGAAGACTTCCTTTTTGCAGTTTTTGAGCAGCGCTTCAAAGCCAACCTGTTTTTGTTATTGAGCCTGTACGGTAAAGAAACAGGAAGGCGAGTACCAGCTGTCTTGCTGCAGTGGTTTTAAATGCAGTTGAGTGAGATGAGTGAGCGTGGTAGTAGTATTAAGATTGCTGCATCTCCTTTATTTCAATGCCTGGCCTCAAATCCACCTAACTGATATGTGGCTGCAAGAAAGCTTCAGTATTTGTTGCAGGGGGTTGTTTAGAAGGTGATTGGGGGAAAAAAAATCATAGGTCTTTAGGAAATGCCACATAAACTAAAATGTTAATGGAAACCTGTAAGTCCGTGAACAATTCTTGAAAAAATTTTAAATTATTGTTCGTTTATTTAGAGTAGGTGCTGGCTGTGCGCTGTGGCTCACGCCTGTAATCCTAGCACTCTGGGAGGCCCAGGCGGAAGGATCTCTTGAGCTTTAGAGTTCCAGACCGGCCTGAGCGAGAGCTGAGACCCCGTCTTTACTAAAAATAGAAAAATTAGCCTGGCGTCTTGGTGTGTGCCTCTAGTCCTAGCTACTCGGGAGGCTGGGGCAGGAGGATCGCTTGAGCCCAGGAGTTTGAGGTTGCAGTGAACTACGATGACGCCACTGCACTCTAGCCAGGGCGACAGAGCAAGGCTCGGTCTCAAAAAAAAAAAAAAAAAAAAAAGAAAAAGAAAAAAAGGTTTTACTCCATGATACCCAACTGGAAAGGTACAAAAACACTGAAAAGTGAATGTCTTCCACCGCAAACCTGCAGTTCCCCCTCCTCTGAGACAAGGTAGAGTATCCTTGGTCTTTGGAATAATTATTTTAAGATTTTCATCTGAAACCACCCCTGCTGGGTACCAAAAACAGGGAAATAAAATGAACATAAGAAAGGGAAAATGTGGTGAGAATACTGTTTTCTTTTTACAGTCTTTAAAAAAATGTTGATAGCTGTTAGAAAAGCTCTTCTGAACTTATTACGTATGTTGCCTTACTTGCTCACACCATTGAAGAAGTAACAATCTGTAGGGCTTTAGGATGAAGAACCCTGCCAGGGTTCATTGTTTGTATGTAAAACGAAGCCCCTGCTTGTAACATGTAAAATGATATTGAACACTATAGCTCCTGTCACTGGAGGTTGCTTCAGGTTCTGCATTTAAATGAGCAGTAATCTAAATTGCCTGTGATCCTAAATTATAGGAGTATTTTATGTATAGATACAAATGACTTAATTGTCCAATCAGCATTAAAAAAAGGCATATACTAGCTTTTGGCATATGGGAGTGCATTTTAGAGGTGGGGATTGTGAACTAAGTGGGGAGGCTGTAATGTTTCTGGAGTAGTTATAAGAAATTTTTTTTTTTCATTGAGTTTCATTGAGCTCACAGGATACCATAAAATGTTTAACTACAGAGGCTTTGAAAATGCAAAACAACTTAAGCATAATTAACAAGATTTCTCTTTTTCTGTTTTAGAATAGTTGTTTTTAAAATTTGCTAACACTAGCAATTACTTAAAAAGATTCAGTGATATTATAGCTAGGTTATTAGAGATTATATTAAATAATTTCACTATATTTTGAAAATGATTATACTGTGCATTTTCTCCCTTGTATAAAAATTATTTTTATAAAGCACCCCTCCTTACCTCTTAAGCAAATAAATTAGAATCCAGTAAGGAGTGAATGTACTGTTGAAGTCTGGACCCTTTTTCTAGGAGATATGTAAATAACATAGTTCTTAAAATGGTTGCTTATTAATATCTTGACATTAATGTCTTTTGAATACGCTTCCTTGCTATGTCAGAAACTTTAAAGATTAAAAAGTTGTGTTTGTGTCTTTTTTGAATTTAGTCTTTTGTGCATTAGCAGTATGATTCTAGAATAATTTCTTTTAACTTGAAGACTATTATGTTATTGAGGAGTCATTTAAAAATATCTTTATAGTTTGAACAGGGTAAAATTAAAAAAGAAACCCTACTACCCTACTATTGTCCTATCCCTAATTGGTTGTTAAAATAAATGGCTCTAGGGTTTATTTTTGCATTTTTTTAAGATGTAATTTCAAACCTTGGCCAGAGGATGTGGAGTTCTGAAAACTTTTAATTTGTTGCAAGTTTAGAATGAGTATAGCCTCCAGTGGCTGTTTGTATATACAGCAAATAAGCCACAATTTAATACAATTGTTACTCTGTTAAGGCTACCTAGGACTAGAAAAACAAGAGCTGATCATGACTGAAGAGGTACTGGAGTTTCTAGTGCGTTAGACCAGAGATTAACTTGTACCAGTTTGGTTTCAATCCGTGTTATAACTGTTTCTTTTTTGCATTTTTGAGTTGTTAAAGGTCTGGGAGCAGAAAATTAGTTTTGGAAATGTATGTTAACTTTTTCCCCTTTTTTCTCATACTACAACAGATTGGAAGAAAAAGGTGACTTAAAGTTTAGATTCTCAGGGATAGCTTTGAGATTGAGTGCTGCAGTAAAACGTAGGCATTTTCTCTCATTTTATGAGTGCTTTTTGGTGTGGGGGAGGGAATTACAAAATGAACATTTCACAGTTAAGGTGGAGGAGAGGCTTTGTTGTAGTAAGGCTTGTTCCATCAGTTTGTTACCGTTTTTTACTGGGTAAATCCATTTGGTTCATTGTTTTTCTGAGAGGGCTTCTGGGAGATTATTTTAGGTTATGGATGCAATTTATCCACAGCTTAATCTTATTTTCAGCTCCCTAACAAATGATGGAATTGACTTGAATTTAGTCGCCTTTCCCTTTCCTACTTTCTGGTAGAGAGTTGTTAAATGAACAGGAGAATGGCCACAAGATGCACAGCAGGAGTAGAAAGGAAGACCTGCAGTGTTTAGAGGGCTGATTTATTCACAAACTGGATAATCTTCTTAGACTACATACTGCCAGTATCCAACTTTGTCAGCATTAACTCAGTTTGGTAGGTACTGCTGGCCTAGGTCAATTTACAGTACGGCCAGTAATAAAGGTTTATTTAACTGTTTAGTAAACTTTGTGGCCTAGAGGCAAAGGAAAGAAGTCTGACATAACTGGCAAACAGGTTTAACCTATTCAGAAGGATAGTCTAAGAGCAAGTGGACTAGTGTCTTTTGTTTGGCTTCTTTCCTTTTTTTTTGGTCAGGAACTGCTGTGTCCTGTTTTTTCTTTTCTGTTAATTTTTTTTATTGATCTAGGAAAGGGTGTGACTTTTTTTGAAGGTATTCCTGTGAAGGTATTCTATTGAAATGTTTAATTTCACTGGTTAGAGGCTATGAGGGTTTATGAAGCTTTACTTTTTGGAAACCAGGCTGACTAGATTACTAATTTAACTCTTGATTATCCACATATGATTGAAATATATTGGCCTGGGTATCACATAGTAATGGATAATCTGCTCCCTGGGGCTTTGCTTTTGGTAGCTGTGGCAGCTGAGTTGGAGTGGTAGATGGATAGATGGGAAAGGACTGCAGAAGTTAGCATAATCCTCAATTAGGATAAGCCTTATGGTTAATTGAATGTTGAGTGTACAGGTTAAATCCCATTATAACAAACTCCAGGGGACTAGCTAAATTATTTTGTTGTACTGGGATTAGGCTTTATTAAATATTGTTTAACATAAATTAGTTTTTTTGTTTTTGTTAGAGGTGTTAGAAGTTTTGTAAAATTTTCTAGTTATTGTAATAGTTTGACATGTTTTTCATAAACCTTCTATTTTTAATGCTTTGCCTTTAAAAGGCAAGATCCCCTGTTGAGCTAGGCAGATAATTTATTGTCTACCTCCCCACCATGTCTTGAGTAGCTCCATTGGTTTATCTCAACTACCTAATAAGTTTTTTAGTAAGTATTACCACCATCAAAGTGTGGCCGGAGGAAATGGGAAATTCCCCAGGTTTTCAGGTGACTGGTGCTGGTAATTTTTTCTGTCCCCAACAGCTTTTTAAAATAAATGAATATGCTTCATTTTAGTACGAAAGTTTCTTAAAATCAGTAATAATTGACTTAGCTCTTTTCAGCTCAGTATAGTTTGAGCTCAGTATAGTTTGAGACCTTTAGTTCTCTAAATGGTATTGTTAAAAGTGACACTAATATTGCAGTCTTTAACTTCGAGATACTGTTCATATAATATGGAATTTTTTAGAAACAGGCTTAATTTATATATATGAGAAAAAGACTGTTCTTAGCCAGAAGTCCTTCTTTCTGTCCTGTACTTTTAGATTAGTGTTTTCCAAACTTCAAGCATTTACATCCCACCTTCATATCTAAGACTGGCATTTTTAGTTTGCTTAGAGAATTTTGATTGGGTACATCAAGACATTTTTGAAGTCATTCTTTTAAATAGATGTTCCATGAAGAAGGGAAAATCTCAAAGAAGGAATTTCAAAGCAACCCAAGCAGTGTTTTGAAAGTTCTCAAGTCTTAAGAATAATGACTGAGTAGTAGGCAGGAAGCCTGCAGTTGTATTGTGGTATTGTTCCTCCATCTCATGCATTTGAGAACTTCAGTACAAAAGAGGAGAAAGCATGGGGAGGGGGAAGAAAGAGTCTTAACAACAAAAAGAGGGGACTTGCAGAGTAAATATTCTTTGCTCTTCTGTTTAAATGAAATCTAAAACCAAATTATTTTTACTTTGAGAACAAATGTTTATCATAATCTAAATGTCCTAAATTGACATTTTTATAAATGAAAGCTAATTGCCCTTGGTGGAAAGAGCAGCATGATCATATCCTGTTTCAAAACAAAACTTTGATTAAAAAAATCTACATGTGAAAACCTTAAAAATTTTTTTCCCTTTTGGTACCTGATAAATTATAATTTGTTAGGTTGTTACTTTGAAAAGAATACTTATCAGTGAAGAGTTGAGAATAATTTGTAAGCTTATACTGTAAGCTTTGGGCAAATCAATCTCTAGGTCTGTTTTTAAATTTATAAAACAAAGGGGTGCACTGTGTGATCTTACTGGGTTCCTTACGTTAGAAAATTCTGTAAACTTAAGGCATTATATAGATAGGTAGAATGATCTTTTATTTAAATCTTATTGATCAGGCCTGTAATCCTAGCCACCTAGGAGGCCAAAGTAGGAGGATTGCTTCAACTCAGGAGTTCGAGACCAGCCTGAGCAAGAGTTGAGACCCCGTCTCTACCAAAAATAGAAAAAATTAGCTGGACGTGGTGGCACAGGCCTGTAGTCTTAGCTACTTGGGAGGCTGAGGCAGGACGATCGCTTGAGCTCACAAGAGGTTGCGGTGATCTAGGCTGATGCCATGGCACTCTAGCGTGGGCAACAGACAGAGACTCTGTCTCAAAACAAACAAAAAAAATTATTGATCAAACATTAAATGAATTAAGCTTTTTATGTCAGCTGATGGTGTGTGGATGCAGCTTTTAGTGCTGACTCATCATAAAGAATTTGGGAACAGGATGACTTTGAATTACTGACTTCAGTATATGATGTAAGTGGGTAAAGTGTGTTTATGTGAGAGAATTTTCAGCCCTTTCTCACGTAAGAAAATAAGTATTTTTCTTGACTCTCGTTAAAGCTGTCATCAGTGAAATGGATTATTGAATTTAAGTCATCCTATAGAGTAGCTATAGCAGCTTAATTTGGTTTCAGATTGAAATTTGGCAAATTTGAAAATGTTATAGGGATTACTCAGTATTCTCTTCAAATTGCTTTTAGTCTACATACCCTCTGCTCCATCCTTTCCTCTTTTACCTGCTTGGTATTAGCTGTGTTTTATCACAATACCTTTATCTCAGCTGAGATAATTGTCTCTGCTTCTGTTAGAGCAAGTATTTGGCTGCATCTTGGAAAATCTGTGTCCACTGGGGAGAACAATAATTCCACACATCTTTTATCTGTTGGAGGGTCAGTGGTATTTTCTTCATATAATAAGACAGGGCTGGGCTTGGTTTTCTGAGGCCTATAATCCCAGCACTTTGGGAGACCAGTCTGGGCAATATAGTGAGACCCAGACAAAACACACACACACCCCCACACCCACACCCCCACCCACACCCCACCCCTGGGTGTAGTGTCGTGCCTCTGTAATCCTAGCT
Organism: Propithecus perrieri; assembly: GCA_963574695.1. NCBI lineage: Eukaryota > Metazoa > Chordata > Mammalia > Primates > Indriidae > Propithecus > Propithecus perrieri. The sequence goes on from CAUYRB010068737.1 coordinate 11,202, forward strand.
ACTCAGGAGACTGAGGTGGGAGTATCCCTTGAGCCCAGGAGTTTGAGGTTGCAGTGAGCTATGATTGGGCCACTGCACTCCTGCCAGGGCAACATAGTGAGACCCTGTCTCTTAAAAACAAAACAAACAAACAAAAAAAAGCCAAAATAATAATTTTATCAGGAATCAGTAAAATGGAATTCAGGAAGGCTACTTTGAAAGTACTTAACGACATCTAGAATGATGGAAACCTCAGGTGTGTCTGTTGCCAAATTAGGTGAACCTGCAGTGGGGAATTTACCCAGGAACCTCTAGTACCTTTCCTTTGCCCTAAATTACAAGGTAGCTCATATGTATAACTTTTTTTTTCAAAAACTGAATTTTCATCCTACCATTCTCTTAATCATGAGGCCTTAAACTTCAGTTGTCTTTAATTTGCTACTGTTTGGCTGTGGCCCATTCTCTCGTATATGCACATTCTTAATCAGTGTTTATTAAGTTTTTATTATTTAAGGCACTGTGAGAGTTAACAAGGTTTTGACCTCCAAGTGCACACAATCCATCAGGTACTCGCATCACTTCAGTGCAAGGCAATCTCTGGTAAGTCGGTTTTGCCCATAGAGATCAAGAGAAGTTCAGAGGGGAAAAGGGACTACTGGCCAGGTGTTCAGGGTGCAGCACTTTGAAGAATAAGGTTTTAAATATGGAGAGAGTGCATTTCTAATATGTGGGAATTGTTAGCAAGGCACAGGAGTACAACATTACAAGACTTGATCATGTAAATATTCAGTGAATGCTAAGTGAGTGATGGTATTGAATAAACTGGTTTTATTTTTATGAATCCTATTGATACATTTTTCTTAAATATATTTTGATTCCAATTCCTAAAACTCTAGTTGAGGCCCTTTATTTCTGGATTATTGTAATAGCTTTCAAATTAGTCTCTACCCTTTCTCTGGTCCTCCCTGTATTTCTGCCAGTTTTAATCTTGTTAGAAACCATTTTGATTATATTTTTACTTAAAAATCTGCAGAATACAGTCCATATTCTTTAACCTAATATTCATTTCTCATCAGTCTTTTTATCAATCTTTCAGACTTTTATTTCCCCTTGTTTCAGTCACGCTAATTTTTTCTGCCTCTTTTCCCTTGTTATCTAGTCTAGTTATTAAGGGCACATCTCATATCCTATCTCATATCAGTAAATTTACTAGACCACCACAACTGAAAATTTAATTATTTCCTGATATGATTCTTAATTATCTGTTCACGTGCATATGAGTTAGTATTTATTGATAGGGCAAATTCAAATTGTCTATTCCTTGAAGGTAGGGAGCAATTCTTTTATAAGCTTTTAAAATCCTCTATTTTGTCAATTATATTCATTTTAGGCCCCCCAAAATGCTTAGTGTTTGGATGTGAAAGTTTCTGGAATTCAACTCTTAAGTCAGTTTTGCTACCTGGTAGTTGAGATAACATTAAAGAATCCTCAGGATTTGCTTAGGAGCTATGTTTCCCTCATAGAGTTGTCTAGATAAATCATGCCTGGGCCTTAGAGTACATTTTGTTTTCCCAGTTGCTCCAGGACTGAGCATTCCTTCTTTAGGTTGCTTAAAAATTTTTATTCGGCACCACTGTTTTTCAAAGAATTGTGCTCAGAATTATGGGTATTAAAATCCCTTTGTGATCTAGGAGCTTAAAATCTAGTTGAGAAATGAATATAATTGAAAAAACATAGTTGCATCAACATGAATAAGTGGTTCAGATGTTCAGAAGAAGAAAGGTCATTTTCAACTGGTGTTGTTAGGGAATACTTCATGGAGAAGGGTAGAATAGATCTAAAGGGAATTAATTGGTACTTCTAATCTCTTTCCCATATCTTTTATTCTGTACTGCTTATAGTAAAAAAAAATTGTAAGTTAACGTTTTTTAAATTGAAAAGAAGACACACACATGGTAAAGTCTAAGTACAAAAAGGCTTACTGTGAAAAAGTAAGGTCTTTGGTTTTTTGGAGGAGTAGCTATAAGGTTTTTGATCTTTATAGCTACCCTTCCCAAAGGCTACTACTGTTGTAGTCTTTACATTCTTTACACATGTTCGTGTATCTTTCTCTTTTCATTTCATTTTCCCTATTCTCTCCTCCCTCTTTATTTTTAATTAACAAAAGGGAGCATAATAGGATGCCACTATTTTCACTTAATGAAAGAACTTGAAGGAGCTTCTATACATATTTTTAAAAGGCTGTATACCATTTCATTCTATGAATGGACTTCATATAATTTATTTAATGAGTTCCTCATTGCTATTTCCAGTCTTACTATTTTGAATGATGCTGCAGTGAACTATATGTAAATTTGTGTGCCAGTGGATGTATCTTAGTATGAAAATCTTGGAAGTGAAATTTCTGAATCAAAGGAAATGTGTATTTAAATTTTTAATGGCTCTTTCTCAGTTGCCTACAAAGAGGTTATACTAAATTTATATTTTATTGTTCATGAAAGTGCCTGTTTGTTATTTATCTTTTAAAAACTTATCCTTTCATGTGCTTGACGGCTTGAAGGTTTGAAACCTTTCATTGTTTTTCATTGTCTAAGACTTTGTTTTTATTTTTTTTTTAATAAAAAATTTATTCCTGGAGTCTCAGCAAACTTGCATTCTGTGGCATCCTCTTGTTTAGGTGGAGTTAATTGCTGTTTTTTCTTTGATGAACATTAGCTCTGATTTGCATATGGGAATATTTCTAAATAAGACCTACTTGGTCTTTTACTTAAGCATCCTGGGTGTCTAAGACTTTGAAACTAAAATTCTCTTGGAACTCCCGAAGACTTCCATAATCTCACTTTGATCTTCATTTCCACCATCATCTCCTTAATTCTGTGTATTTATTTCGTACTTAAGTTGCTATTAAGTCTCCCTTGCTCTTCCTTCTGCTTTCTTACCCCCATTAAGATTCTCTTCCCTATGTTCTGATTTATATTTTGGTTCATATTCTTGGGAATACAAGATAAAAGCTGCCATTTATTTAATTTTTTAATACTTTATTTTTTTAGGGCTGTTTTAGGTTCACAACAATATTGAACAGAGGGTACAAAGATTTTCCATGTACTCCCTGCCCCAACACATGCATAGCCTCCCCCATTATCAACATCACCCACAACCGTGGTACATTTGTTACAATGCATGATCCTACATTGGCACATGATTATACCTCAAAGTCTGTGGTTTACATTAGGGTTCACTCTTGATTTTGTGTATTATATGGGTTTGGAAAAATTTATAATGACATGTATATACTATTATAGTTCAGAGTAGTAGTTTCACTGCCTTAAAAGTCCTCTGTGTTCTGCCTGTTTTTTTTTTTTTTTATTTCAAAATATTACGGTGGTACAAATGTTTTTGGTTACATGGATCATGTTTGTAATGCTTGAATCAGGGCTGTAACTGTGCCCATCACCCAAATAGTATTCATTGTAACCATTAAGTAGGTTTCGCCCATCCCCTCTTCCCCCCTTCCCCTGCTCTGCCTGTTTATCCTTTCTTCTCCACTAACCCCTGGCAACCACTGATCTTTTTGTTGTCTTCAGAGTTTTGCCTTTTTCAGGATGTCGTGGTAGTTAGGATCATACAGTAGGTAGTCTTTTCAGATTGGCTTGTTTCACTTAGTAATATGTGTTAAGTTTCCTTCATGTCTCTTCATGGGTTGATAGCTCATTTCTTTTTAGTGCTGCGTAATATTCCATTGTCTGAGTGTACCATAGAAAAGCTACCATTTACTGATTTGATAATATTGATAATAAAAGCTATTTCAGTGCCTGTGTGCCTGGGCAGTATGATTAATGTACATTATATCATTTAGTAGTCTGGGTTTTTAAACTTTTTTCCATCTGTACTTCTAGTTTATTTCTACATTAATAAAATCTTGACTCATACAGACTTGTAGTTGCAAATGGTCTCAGTTAAAAAGTATTTTCTGAAATAATCAACAGGTGCACATGGGGCAAATTCAGAAGGTTCCAAAGGGTATATATACAGTGGAAAGTAAGTCAGCCTTCCTCATCTGTCTCCTAGCTACCTCCCCTGCCCAGAGGCAACCATTGTTACCCTAATCTAGGCATATATACATGCATATACTTAAAGGCATTTAAGTTTAATGCATTTCTCCCACATTTTTGGTAAACTTTATATTGATGGATAGCATATGTTCACAGAAGTGTACAAATATAGCCTGATCAATTTTCTTTCTCTTTTTTTTTTTTTGAGACAGAGTCTCACTCTGTTGCCTGGGCTAGAGTGAGTGCCATGGCGTCAGCCTAGCTCACAGCAACCTCAAACTCCTGGGCTCAAGCAATCATTCTGCCTCAGCCTCCCGAGTAGCTGGGATTACAGGCATGTGCCACCATGCCCGGCTAATTTTTTCTATATGTATATATATATATATATTTTAGTTGTCCAGCTAATTTCTTTCTATTTTTAATAGAGACAGGGTCTCGCTCTTGCTCAGGCTGGTCTCGAACTTCTGAGCTCAAGCAATCCACCCGCCCGGCCTCCCAGAGTGCTAGGATTACAGGCATGAGTCACCGCACCTGGCCTAGCCTGATAAATTTTCATAAAATGAATATACCTGTATAACTGGCACTTAGGAGCCCTGTTCTGGACTGTACTTTTTAAATGATCTTGGAGATGGTTTCATGTCTATATGATTTATAGCTGCCTAGAAATTTCTAGTGATTACAGTGTATTCCATTGTATGGATATGTCATATTTATCCAGTTTTGTGTTACTGAAAACTGTAAGTAAATATTCTCATGTATTTCACTGTTCCAATGTTTTGTTATAAAGTATATAATGTATTTCTGGAATTGGAAAGCTGGGGCAAAGAGTATGAATGTAAAAAGATAGTGCAACTTACTCCAGGTAGTGGTTGTATGAATTTACAAATCTACCAGCAGTGTATAGAAATGCCTATTTCCCTAATCCCTGGGTAATATATTGTGATATCAAACATTTTGAATTGATAAATTAAAAAAGCCCTTTCATGTGTTCTTCTAATGCCTTTTTTCCCTTTTTAACATAAATAAAAAAATATATAACATATTAAAAAAAAACCCAAACCATTTAAGGTGTCAAACTGGTAGCATTGGATTACTAAAGATTAGCTTGCAGTTTTTAGAATTTTAATATAAATGGAATTATACAATATGTACTTCTTTTTTAATAGGGGAGGCTGGCTTTCAGTGTAGTTATTTTGAGATTCATCTATGTCGTATGTGTCAATAGTTTATCTTTTAATTTTTGTTTAGTACTATTCCACTGTATGGGTATGTCATAATTTGTCCATTTACCTATTGATGCATATTTGGGTTGTTTCTAGTTATCAGAAAAGGAGCTTTTCTGCACATTATCATGTAGGGCCTTTTGTGGTCATATGCTTGTATTTCTTTTGGGTAGAACCCAGGAACAGAATGGCTGGGTGATATGCTAAGTATTTAAAAATTTAAAGAAACTGCCCACTGTTTCTCAAAGTGATTGTACCATTTTATATTTCTCCCAGCAATGTTTGATAGATAGTTCTAATGGTTCTACATCCTCACTAGTACCTGGTATGGGCAGTCTTTTCAATGTTATTCGTTGTAGTGTGTATATAACGCTATCTTACTATGGATTTTTTTTTTTCCCTTCCATTTTTTTTTTTTTTTGAGACAGAGTCTCACTCTGTTGCCCTGGCTAGAGTGAGTGCCGTGGCGTCAGCCTAGCTCACAGCAACCTCAAACTCCTGGGCTCAAGCGATCCT